>JAMZAV010004500.1:0-91118 GCA_024449915.1 Sweltsa coloradensis
AAGGGAAAAAGAAAACCCGGGGTTTTTCCCCCCCTCCGCTCCCTCGTTTAACTAGTGTTTGCAAATTTGACAGGGGTATTTATTTTGATGCAAACCGTATGTCCGGTTCTAAATAAAACTGACGTAATGACAGACTAGTTGGCAAAACAGTGTCAGTGATTAATTAGTATGTAATCCGGTAGAACACCTCCCCCCTGGGATCCCTACATTGGCGCCCGGGGGAAAATTAATCCTTCGACATCTAAAAAAGAAGGTAGGAAGGTATTTTTATATTACATTTTTCATGGGCCCCCTAGACCCCCGGGGAATTTTGTTCATCATGCCCCGGGGGAAAACGGCGGGGCACCCTTTTCGACGGCTCAGGTGCCCAGAAAACAGTGGGACAACGCTGGACGCGTTGGCTTGGGGGGATTTGAATTTTAGGATGTAGGTCCCGGAAATCAAAAGAGACACTTTACTGTTAATCTATTGTTTATTACGATACTCTAATACATACCTCCACTCACGGGTCCCTATTTCCGTGTCCCGGGCAGGGCTGCCAATCCCCAAAACACTACACATCCCCCCCCAAAACATAGTACCCCAAAAAAAAAAACCCAATAAATAGTAGAAGTACCTTAGGGGGGGGGGGGGGTTTTTTGGGTTTTTTTAAAGTCACAAAATAGCCCCTCCCACCTTTTAGGCTGCTTCTTCCCCCCGGTCAAAGCGTCAAAGGTTTCCGGGGCTATTTCATTACTTGGAAAAAGAAACCCGGGGTGGGCGTCGCTGACGCCCTTTCCGTCTCGGGTATTTCATTGGTTGGGGGGGAGAAACCGGGGGTGGGCGTCTTTCAAACGTCCTCGGTCTCGGGGTACTGCCTTTGGGATTTTTTTGCCCACTATCGGGAAAACCCCTGGGAATTTGGGGGGGAACGACTGTAGGTTCCTCATGAAACCCCCTTCCAATGAGGATTTCGTCGTTTTTACGCCGCAGGCGACTGAACGACCACCCCCTGTTGCCAGTTTTCTAAACAACTTGAGGGGGCCCTCCATCCCAAAATCGAGAAGCCAGCTTTTTTGGTGGGTTTTTCTGCTGGAGCAGAACAGGGGGGTCCCCCACGTAAATTTTGGGGACCCCGGGGCTCCCCTTTTGGGCTCCGGTACGCCTTCCCTTTGGGGCCCTTTGCGCTCGGGGCCCACGGCCCTCTTATCCCCTTCGTCTTTTTAGGGGGCCCCTTTCCACCCGGGAAAATTTGGTCCTTATTTTTCGGTTGAAAACTTTTCTGCTGGGCTCCTCCGTGGTTGAGTGTGGGGTACCCGGGTACATAAGAGATATTTTTTAAAGTTCTTTTTTCCAATCTCTTCCCCTGCATATGCAATGCGCTTCCCGCCAGGGTCCCCGGGTTTTTGCCCTCGTTTTCCCTCCATTCGTTTGGGGGCCCCCAGTGGGGCCCGAGGGGGTTTTCGGAAACCCGTTGGTTAAAGGGAACTGCTTATGGGAAACCCGCTGATAAACTGGGGGGCCTTTTGTCGGGAATTTGACTCCCGCCCTGGCAGCCCCATCCCTGGAAAACCCATCTCTTCTGGGACAGGTATAAATCTTGGGTGCCGGGGATTTTCCCCATGACTTCCATTTCCCAATATATGGGACTGAAATAATCGACAAAACCCAAGGCAAGTTGTATTCGTCGTGGGCCCAAGGGAAGTCAATGGCCAAATCCCCAAGGGAGGGGTTGGGGATTTTTCTTTCTGTGACGGGTTCACAGGGATCAGGATAGCCACAATTTTGACATCCGTGGCAGTTTCTTTAAAATTTTTTTTCTGGGGCCTGAGGGTTTCAATGTCGGGCCCCACCAAAACCTTCAAACGAAAGCCCGTGCTTCTTTTTAAAAATGCCGGGTTTACCCTCAGGGCTTTTAAAGGGGTCTTCTTGCGAGTACCGGGGTAGGATAAACCTGGTTCCCCTGGGGACAATGTTGTCCACCACGCACAGCTCATATTTTAATTTCTATATCGCCGTAGCTCGGAAAGGCCAAATATCCCCTGGGTATCCCCCTTTTTGGGAAAGGGAAACCAACTCTGGATTTTTAGCCGCCTCTTTTTCCCAAACTTTCTTTCTTTGGTCAAAGCCTTAGGAAGGGCTTTTTTGGGGAAATTTCCTTTTGGGACATTGGGTTTCCACATGTCCTCTTTGGGGGTGCTAGGCCCCCGGGTGAAATGGGGAAAAGTGGGTCAGCAATATTTGTTTTACCGGGCCGTTTAAAAAGACGGTATAATTCCCCCCTAAAGGGCGGAGCCCCATCTCTAAATCCTAGCGCAGGGCCTAGACTTCTTGGAGAATATGAATTCCAATGGGGGGGTGGTCAAAACCAGGGGAAATCCCCCTTTTCCCAAAAATGTAAAAATTTGGAATCGTTCACTTTCCCCAAACCGGGGGGCCAAGGCCTCTTTTTAAACCCTTGACTGTATCTCGTCCCGCGCGGTAAAAACGCTCGATTTCGGGGTATTCGTGACTCGAGGTCCTGCCGGAGTTTTTTTGAATAAAGCCCCCCTCCCAGCCCCAAAAGGGGGTTTGCGTCTGCAATATTGTTGTCTTGACAGGGGGCCTGTAATAGCCAATCCTGAGGCCTTGCCAACCGCTTTTTTGGGGGTTTTTAAAACCCCTGCTCTTGCCTGGCCCCCCAAACGAAATTGGGGGGTCCCCGCCTTTTTTAGTTTTACGGAGCGGGGGGATTTCAGCGTGGGTAGTGGGGAAATAAAATCCCCGAGTTGTACCCCCACCCCCAAGGAAACTTTCCAACTCTGCCGATTTTTGGAGCCCTGAAATCCAGAATAGATTGAAACTCTATCTTCAAAGGGGTCGCACTCCCTCCTTAGAAAATTTGTGACCTCTGTGGGTTACCTCAGACTTTCCGATAACACACGGGGTCGGGATTAAGTTTTAACCCCCTTGTTGTTAAACACCTAAATTTATTTTCTCTAGGCGCTGGGGTCAGGGGCCCTTTTTTGGTTTTTTCCAGACACAATAAATTTCATCAATAAAACCTCTTGACCCCTTCACAGTCTCTCACCAGGGTCGGTCATAACCCTGAAATTACCCTCGGGTAAAAACAGCAAATTCCGTAAAAAAGTCGGGAAATCTGAAAACAGCATTAGGGGTTGCCAAATGTTTTACCCTCCCTGGATTTTTTCATGAATTTTGTCCCTTTAAAAATCACTTTTTAGCCCAACCAAACCCCAAAATATGGTGCTGCCATGCATGGCCGACACGCCGTTTTTCAAACTCTGGGATGGGGCTGTCGTCGGGGCAAAAATTGCTGTGTTTCCCCTTTCGCATACTAAAACATGGTCGCAGTTCACCAGATTTCTTTGTGCTTAAAAACTAGTGGAGATCCAGGGCCCGTGGCGCCCCATTAACTTTTTCAATTTTCCCCTTTTTCACCCCCAGAAAAAATTCCATCTTCTCGTCAAGCTTTTTCCCAACTGGTGTGGAACCCCCCTTTTGGCAGGCTGAGCCCCCGGCTCCCACGTCCTTTTGATGCGTGTTTCCCGCTGAAAGTCTTTGAGTTTCCCTACTCCACTAAAAAACCTGTGGTACTTTTCCATGTTTTTTTCCCATTTCTTTGGGGGTTTTGGGGTTAGAGCTTTTCCCCTTCCCTGGCTTACACTCTTGACCTCATCTTCTCAAAACCCAAAGTCTCAAAACCCCCTTTAGCCCTTTATTGCTGTTGTTTTACCAAAAATAGGCCCCTCTACCCGAAACAAACAAAAAAACAAGGGGATCGTTTGGCACCATTGTTCAACACAAATCGATGTTGAAACTTCCCAAGGCCTTTGGGAAGGTGTCTCGCTTCCCGAAATGAAAAAATCTTCTTAGAAGTCTCCATACGGGTTTCCCGGTTTATCTTCTGTTTTTTGGGCAACGTTCCCAGCTCTTTTTAAATCTAAAATATTGCTTTAAGGTTTCCGAACTATCATATTTTTAAAGATTGACCCCCCCAAAACCTTTTCCCTTTGTTTAATGAATCTCATCCAAAAAAAAAAACCCCAAAATTTGGTTACGGGTGAAGGAATAACCATCACTTTTTCATTTCCCTTTATCATCAGGGGGGTTGGAGCTGTGAAACTTTTGTGTTTTTTTTCTTTGTAGAAGTTTTTCCTTGTTTGCTCCCTCCACCTTTGTTTTATTTACAGCTTTCCAAAATTTGGGCCCTTTTTTTTGCCTTTAAACATTTGGGTTTCCAAAAATTGGGGTTTCTCCCCCCCCGGCATCTCCCTTTTATCTGCTTGTTTTTGGCCTGGGGTGGGCCCACCAAAAAAAAAACTTGAAAAAGGTTCTTAACCTTTTTGGGGGGGAAAACCCGGCCCTGTTTGGGCATTGAACTTTAATTTTGGGAACACTGCTGTCCCCCCTCCCCTACCTTCCCCATTATGGCGGCATTTTTGGCTGTGACTTTTTCTAACTTCGGGGGCAATTCTTTTGGCCATTTGTGGGGGTTTGGGTTTGTCACCTTTTTAAAAAAAGGAAAGTTTAGTTCGTAGCCAACTCGATCTGCTTTGGTCACTGGGGCTGGTCAAAGAAAGGGCCTTTTTCCTCGTTGAAAATTGGAGAAATCCCCGTTTCGCGTTTTCCCCCCCTTTAAAACCCTTAGTGTAGTCACTGATAAACCTGATGAACTGTCTCATTTTCCCCTCATTTCCATTTTCCGGAAAAATTAAAAAACCCCCCAAGGGAAAAACCACAAAAAAACCCTCGCCTTCCTTTGGGAAAATGCACTTTTAGCGCCCTCAAACATACGTCCTACTCTTTTGACGTCTTGGCCCTTCTTTTTTTACCCCAAATTTTCCCCGGCCCCAAGGGGGCGCCCAGGCAATGTGTACCAGATGTTCTGGCCCTTTTCCCCAAACCCTAAATGCAATAAAAAAATTTTTTTAATGTTATTATCTGTGACCCCTTTGGGAGCCCTATAAAAAAGGGTAAAAACCCTTCCCACCTGCGCCCCCTTTTTCGGCAACTGTGGCTTTCATCGCCATGGGTGTCGAACGGACGTAGGCCTTGGCCTGGGGCCCTGGGTTTTTGGGCCTCTCGCCCTCACTCTTTGGGGCTTCTTATTCCGAAATTTAAACTCACAAATTTAAATCACTGCCCGCTTTTAGTTTTTTTCCCCACGTCCCAAAATGTGGGATGTAAGGAAACCGGGTTAATCACAAGAACCTTTACTTTTTAAATCTATTGTTTATTACGATCACTCTAATACATAATCCACTCAGGGTTTCCCTGGTGTTCCTTTCCCTTTCGGGGCCTCCCAAATTCTCAACACACAAATTTTTAATGCAGAAAGTCAAAATTTTAAAGACCCCCCGGAAAAAAGGGCAACGTTTTGTTGCATAAAGGGGGGGGGGTTGGGGGGGGGGGATGAAACAGGACGTTTATCACAGTCGGCCAGGGGCAGGGGCATTTGGAGGTTCCAATGTTTATTTTGGATGCTGTCGCAGCGTTGATTTGTAAAGTGAAAACACCTAGGATTTAATTTTCCTTACGAAAGGATCAAGTTGGGTTGCACTTACCAAACAAGGGGTGAGTCTATTGATAAGTTTGAATTTTGGGTTTAAGGCGCCGGGCCCCCCCTTCATTTGGGGGTTTGACACACTAAATAGATAAACACCTGCGTAAACCAAATTTTGGGAAAAATTTTTTTTCTAAGAAACTAAAGGGAAAAAACTTATCGAAATAGTTTCCAAATATGACCCTACAGTCTGTGTTGGCACATCTGGGATCTTGGGGGGATCCAACCCAGCGCGAGCTAGGACTAGCAGGTAACTCAGGCCTGGGGGTAGGTCTGCCTGACAACAAGGGTGTTTTTGGAACAAGGTAAGCTGGGCCCTAGATAGGTCAAAAAAATAAAAAGGGTTTTCATGTGGGTTTTGTGGGGCACATGAAAGGTTAGTTATGGGTTTTCCAGCCAAAAACAAAAATGGCCCTCTGTGTCATCAGATTGGGGACTTTGGAGCTTCTGTAGGAAGAAAAATTTAAAAAAAAAAAGGGGAACGCACTAAAAAAACACAGGAAAAAAAGAGAAAAGCAAGGGTTTGACAAGTTAAATGTCGATTCAAATACAGACGACGAAATCGGAAGATTTGCCGAAATTATGCTTTCGGAGTGACCAGAGTTAACCACTGAACGGGTTTTTTTGACCTATTTAAAATCAAGGGGGGTGGGAAATTTGGGTTTTTTGGTTATGGTTTATTTAGGAGGGTCATTAATGTGTTTGATGAAGAAACTTGGGACCCCGCTTAAAGGAAAAAAAAGTTGACTGCTTTCTCTTCATTATCTAAATTTTTAAGGGACTCTTTCCCTATGGGGGAGTAAAACCCCCCTTCTGTCCTGGGTAAAACCCAAGCAGAAAGTAAAAAGGTAAACCCGGGGGCCGAAGTAAGCGCTTTTTTTCTAAATAATCAAAGGGGAAGGGGGTTTCCCCTTTTTTGGGGAAAAAGACTGGGAATAAAACTTAAAAAAAAACTAGGGTTTTTGGAAAATAGGCCCGGGAAGTGAATCAATCGAAAGGCCTAATAACTAAGGGCCCGTATTGGGAAAGTTGAAAGGGGTTTTTAAAAGAAACTTCCCATTAACCATGATGTGAAACCAAATGTATCAACCATTGAGAAGAGTTCCTGTGCCCCTTTTAAAAGGGAAAACTTTAAAAATAAACTTCAAGATTTTTGGGAAAACCCAAATATCTTTAGAAGATGGGCCCATCGCAGTGGTCCTCGGAGCCGTGGTCGTCCCAAAAGGTTAAAGGAGATGTCAGGATTTGCGTTTTAATTGCGTCGGGGAAAAACTGGGGGTGGAAAAGAAAAAAAAAAAAAAAAGGGAAAAATCACCCTCCCCAAATTTGATGAGGTACTTCCCTGATCAAGGGACGTAAATTTTTTAGTAAACTTGATATTTACAGGGGGCTTTTTCACCAATTGAAATTTATCCCGAATCCCAAAAAGAGGGGATAACCAAACCCGTGAACACTTTTATATTAAAACCTGTTGGAAAAGATACTTTTTTACTTGATCACCGACAAAAAGTCCATCGAATGCATATTGTTTCCCCAAAATTTAAAAATGTGGGTAGGATAGAGCGATGGATGTTAAGATTACAATCCTTTTAACTATCCCCTTGTACAAAACCCCCCTGGAAGTCTAATATTGCTGACCCATTATCTAGGGTGTTGGATCGGGAAAAGTAAAGACAACTTTTGGGGTGCTAAGGGGAAAAATGTCTTCAAAACAATTTCAATTTTCAACACCGTACACTTTAAAAATTTGGGGGATATCGAAGGTTTCTTTTTTAAAATGGAAAAATAGAGGGTTCAGTCTGTATCTCGTAGTTTTCGAATTTTGGGTTTTTGGGTGGGTGACTCGAGGCAAACCATTTTCCCTGCATTTTCCCCTGAACTGAGCAAGGGAGGAAAAATCCCTCTTTCGTGGGGAAAACGTTTGATAATGCCAGTTGCTCTCAGGGGAGGGAAACCATGGAATTGGCCCACGGGGTCATCCCGGGGAAAGTCAGTAATGAAGGGAAAGATTACGATCTTCTTTAAAGGGATGGTGGGCCGGGGATTTTATAGGGAAATTTAGGCTTTTTTCAAACTTGTTTATGGGTTTTCCAGCTTGTCCTCACCGATGTTTCGGGCCTAAAAAAAGTACAACATCACTGGCCCAAGGGGCCCCCCTTGGCAAGACTTTCTGTAGATTTTCTAGGACCCCTACCATCAGGGCATTAAATTACTAAATTTACTATTTAATTCTAAAAGTAGATTCTTTGAAATGGACTCATGAATCCATTAAACCCCTGAGAAAACAATCGAGAAAAATTAAAACCGATTTTTTCTAGGTTTTTTTTGCCTTCATCCCTTTAAAGGGCAGATAATGGACCCCAAATTTTTTCCAGTGAATAGTTCCAAAAAATACTGGGGAGAAAAATAAAATTTTCTTAAAGTTTCAAAAAACAAAAAGTTGTGGCCGAAGGTAACGGGGAGGTGGAAACGCCCAAAAACGTTCTTTGTTAAAACGTCTGGCGTATTGGGACAACAACAGGGCAAGATTGGAAAGAATTCTACTTTAGTATCTAATTTTATACCCAATACTTTTGCATTGTAATACAGGCGTAAGGGCCCCCGGGGAACTTTTTTTACCGTAGGAAAAATCCGAGACAAGTTCCAACTTGGGAGGCAAAAAAAGTGGAAAGATGGTTTAAATTTAGAACCGGGGACCTTGAAAGGAAAAAGGAAAGGGAAGGAATTTTGGGAGATAAAAAACACGACCCCGGGTTTAAGGGAAATTTTGAAGTGGAAGGAGGGGGGGGGGGGGGGGGGGGGGGGCAAAAAAAAAACAAAACCTTTTTAAAAATTTTAAAAAAACCCTTTTTCCCCACTGTCCCCACCCCTACCCAAGTATATGTCAAGAAAACGGGGGGAAAAGTATTACCTTTAAAAATCCCCCGACCGTGCCCCTATACCCGGAACTCTACCCATTTTAAGAGGTTTCCCTAAACCCGAGTTCCCCCTCTGGTTCCCTACCTGAAATTCCTTCTGAGCCCCTTTAAAACGGCTCTACCAAAAAGGAATGTTGGGGGAGAAACCCAAAGGGACCAGAGGTCTTCGAGCTGACGTTTCCCCCCAAAAAAAAGGGGGGGGAAAGGGGAAACCCCCGGGGAAAGGGAAAAAAAAAGGGGGGGGGGAAGGAAAAAAAGTCAACCCAAAGGGCAATTCTTAACCCTGGGCATTTGGGGAAAAAAAAAAAAAAAAAAATTAAAAAAAAACGGGTTGAAATTCCCCTTTTAAAAACAAATTTTATAATTTCTTTTTCAATTTTTTAAAAATTGATTATTCTTTAAAATTTGTTTTTCTTTTTTTTTTAATTTTTTGTAAAGGGGGGGAAATTTTTTTGGGGTTTTTGGGTCCCGCTTCCCGGGAAGGCGGGTCTCTTACTTGGGGCTTTTTTAAAACTTTGTGTTGGGTAACTGACTTTTGTGTATTTGTTTGATGTCGACCGTATGTCCGGGTTTTGAATAAAACTGACGTAATAAGACTTTTTGGCTAAACGTGTACATGATTAAAATTTGTTGTAATTCCCGGTAGGAAAAACCCTCATCCCCGGGGGTAAATACAGATTTTTATAATCCCAAAATTAAATGGGAAATGTTCCGGCGGGCACTTTCCCAAAACATTGGGTCACTCACTCGTTTTAACAATGACTTTTTGGGGTTTTTCCCTAGTAATATTCGTATAAAAAATGGGGTTTTTTAAGTTTAGGGTCATAGCTTAGGCCCTAAAGCTCCACTGTAACCCTTTTGATTTGGGGTAGGGAGGGGCCAAAAGGGAGGGGGAAAAAAGGAATGTTAAAGGGGGAAATCCACATGGCTCTTTTCCCCCGTCTAACAAAGACTTTTGGCGTTTTTTTTATAAACCCAAAGAAAGCACGCCAATTTAAAGGCGGCGTAGAATGTTTTTTTTTTTGCAAAAAAAAAAAATTTTTAAAACGGCCCATACTATGTTTTTTTTTATTCCTGTTGATCTTTTTGTTTGTTTCCAAGGCGTGATCAAGATCCACGAAACTCAATGGGGTTTTTTACAAACCTTTGGGTGTAAAATTTTAAGTCCTGCACAAACCAATCGTATCTTTTGTCGCTAAAGAAATTTGTATGGATAAAAATTACAAAGACTTTTAAAAAAATTTTATGGGATTATTCATGTACATCGTACTTTTTTTTCGGGGAAAGCCAACCACTAGGTTAATATTTTAATTTTCCCCAAAAAAATAAATAATTTCTGTAGTGTTTTAATTTTGCGAATTAGTAAAAAGAAACTAGCCAGTACAGAAAGAAGGGTAAAATTTTTCAAGGGGGTTTAAATAATCCCCCCGTTTCGGAGGTTTTTTTGGGAATCTGAGCGTGCAAGTTTCGATCCCCTCTTGGCCAAATGCCCCCGCACCTCTTGACATTCTAAAAATTTTTAATTCTTCCCCAAAAAAACATTTTTTGTTAAAATAGAACCTACAATTTAAAGGGCCCCCCTTTTCAAATTTTTTATTTTTTTCCCTACCTAAGGTCCCCCTAGGCCTATCATAGACTAAAGGGGGTGCTTATTTTCCTTACAGTTGAAAGTGCCCTTATACCAAATCAACTTAAAACCCCATTTTTTTACCGATATAATTATCAAACTTAAAAGCAAATGTTGCCCGGGTTTTTCAACACATGACTCGCTCACTTTGTCCTTTAAAAACGCTTTTGGCCGGGGGGGCCCATTTGAGTTGGCTAAAAGCGGGGACTTTTTTAGCCGAAAAGGGGGGAGAAAGTTGGGTTTTTAAAGGGTCGGAAAAATTTTGTAATTTTTTGGATTGTTTTTTTTTTAAAATTTTTTAACATGTTTTTTTAAAGCCCTATAAAGGGGGAGTATTTCCTTTAAACTGTGACAATACTACGGAAACATGGGGGGCCCTAGGGAAAAACGTGAAAATATTGCAAGGTTTTAACTCAATCTACGAGCGGAGTTTGGGGGGACCTTGACGTCCAACTTCGATTTAACCTTGGACACGGCATTTCCCAGCCAGGTAAATAACCAAAAAATAATTTTCAAAATGGGGAAGGGCCCTTGTCGTTAAAAAAAAATTCCATTTTCATATTTCAACGAATTTTTTTTTAGTTTTTTATTTCTTGCAGGTTTTTAAAACGTAACAGATTTTGCTCATTTTGTTTGGGGAGTTCTCGTTACCTTTGTTAAATGATGCTGTTTTAAAATTTAGGGCCGGGCTATTTTTTGGGCCCTTCGGGCCGTATGAGCCTGGACAGACAACATTTCCCTTTAACAGAAAATTAAACACACCAGGACCGTTTGAGTGCGTTGTAACACGTTCGCTGCGGGGTCACTCGTTAAACATGGGTGACCGTGGGGGTTAAACAGATTTGGGTTTTAAATTTGAGAATGTTTTTTAAAAAAATGGGTTTTTTCATTATTCTTTCAAAACAACAATTTTTTTCCAAAACCCTTTAAAATTTGGGGAAATAAAGGACTAAAGCAACATCCTAAAAATTTACCCTGCTATTTTCAGCAGTCCTTTTTTAAATCTTCAGTTTCCGGCCATCTTGATTTTTTCCCCCTACTCCACGGAACGGCCCCCTAGTGCTGGGGCTGAAAACCCCTCAGCGTTAGGGCTGGCCCGAGAATGCTCCATACCCCGTATTTTGGAAATAAGGGGGGGGCGTTTGGACTAATTTCAATGGGTTTGGGGCGCGGGTACTGCGCTACTAAACGAGTATCAAAGGGCCTTTTAGATCTCCGCCACCTGGCGGGGGAACGTCTAACTCTCTAGGTTAGGTTGTCGCAGCAGCAAAATTAGAAGCCATTTTGGTGATTAATTCTAGAGCGGGAAATGTAGTAACTAGTACTATTTCACGCACTTTGCATACTAGTGATTAAATTTACCTAACAACTGGAGGTTGTCAACGACTTCAATACCACGTTAGTAATCAAGGATAAATTCCACTATAACTTTTATATAGTGGTTATGTTTGTACATACCGTCGTTTTCCATTAAAACGAGCATTTCTCGCCCTCGGCGACATAGTAATTTTTCACACGCCACCTTGAAAATTACCGTCATTTACTAGTGTTTATATGATTATTTGTGTACACTATTATCATCACATATTATTTTGCTTTGGGCACAAGCATGTTGGTGATAAACTAGGAAGCTTCGCAAACACTTTTTCAGACGCGTTGGTGGATGAGCGTAATTGTTTAAGGGACAAAAAAAAATTGCTCATGATATCCTACACATTACACTATAATAATACTGGGAAAAACGCTTAAGTCCCGCCGCGTTGTTGGATGAGCGTAATTGTGCATTGAGCTTTCCATGTGTTACGCGGATTTTCTGTGTTCTGTGAAAAAATCATTACTTAGTCGAAGATTTTTTTTAAAATTAAAAATTTAAAATTTAAATAAAAAAATAACTTAATTTTTTTTAATTAATCGTAATTTTTAACAAAGAAAAAAATCGTAAAATTGCAATTTTCATAAGAAATAAATATTCGATTGCGCTCAAATTTAACACGAATATATTAATTCATGAAATTAAGGTTCTGTGAAAAATAATTACATAGGAAAAGCATGTAGGTGTAATAAGTCAAAGGGAAATTTTTAAAAAAAGAAAAACCCGTAAAATTTCGAATTTTCACGGAGAAATAATTTTTCGATTCGCTCAAATTTCGCACGAATATCTTAATTCATGAAATTAAGGGTTCCTGTGAAAAAATCATTACAATCGGTTAAAGCATGTAGGTGTTATAAGTCGAAGAAGTTTTTAAAAATCGAAAAAAATCGTAAAATTGCGTTTTTTATGAGAAAAAAATTCCCGATTGCACTCAAAACGTGGCAGTTCTAAGTTCAGAGATTTCGAAAGGCCTCCATGAAATTTCATCGCAATCGGAAAATTCGGTTTGCCAGAATCGTGCTAACAAACAGACAAAAATACAGAAAGAAAAAAAAAACATTCCGGATTTTTTTCTCCCGTGTAGTGAAATGGAATCTTCGCTTCGCTCGCTACGCTCATCCAATAAAACATAGGGGGAATTTAAAAATTATTTCTTTTTATTAATTACATTACAACAAATTTATTCATTATTATTGGGTTGTCATTTTATTATCCTTTAATGCACGCGATTCTTTTCTGGCCTCTACATCGTCTTTTGTGGTCAAATTTTAGGGCGCGCTAAGAAAGATGTTCATTTTTGTTTTTTTTAAAAATTCCCCTATTTTTTCGTGAAAAATCACCGAAAAAGGGCTGTTTATAAAATTGGGAAAACGGGTTGCGACGCCCCTAATTTCTTTGGCCACACAGGGGAGTTGGGACGAGCCCCCGCCGGGGTGGCGGAAAACCCTGAGGACCTTGGGAGTATGGGAAGGGCGCCCAAAAAAACCAAAGGCCCCCAAAGATCTCCCCCAACCGGGGGGGAAGGGGGGCTGGGAAAAACCCTTCGTTTCTTTGGGGGCCCATTTAAAGTTAGGCCCCGTCGAAACCCGGGGGTTCCACAATGGTTATAGAAAGGCCTTTTACGGTGGGTTTGCACGGGGAAATAGAGGGAATTTTTAAAATAAAAAAGTGAACAATTATTTTAGCGCGCCCTAAAATTTGGAACCAAAAAACCAAAAAATGCCCCCGTTTTGTAAGAGGCCCCGAAAAAAATTTCGCGTGAAATTTTTCGGGGTAAAAAAAATTGAAAAAAACCCAATAAAAAATGAAAAAAATTTTGGTTGTAATTAATTTTAAAAATTTTGAAAAATTTTAAAATTTAAATTGGTTTTTTATTTTTTTGTGAAAGGTGTGGGGGATAGCCGGGGAGCAAATTTTTTTTCCGTTTTAAAAAAAATTTTTTTTCTAAAACCCTTTGTTTCTGATAATGGGGGGAGTGTAGGGGAGGTTAGCGAGCCAAAGCAAAAGATTCCATTTCACTACAAGGAGAAAAAATCCGGAAGTTTTTTTTTTCTTTTTTCTTTTATTTTTTTTATGTCTTTTAAAACACGATTCCGGCAAAAACCATTTTTCCCAAATTGCGATAAAATTTTATGGGGGCCCTTCAAAAATCCCCTTAAACTTTTTTAAAATCCCCAACGTTTTTGAGCCCCAATCAAAAAATTTTTTTTTTTCTTTTAAAAATCCCCAATTTTAAAGGGTTTTTTCGATTTTTAAAAAAAAATTCTTTCAAAAACTTTAAAAAATCCCAATTGTTTTAATCCGATTGCTAATAAATTTTTTTCCCCGAATCCAAAAATTTAAAATTGAAAAAATTAATTTGTGAAATTTTTATTTGGGGCCAATCAAAAAATTATTTTCTTTTAAATCGAAAATTTTATGATTTTTTTTTTTTTAAAAAATTTTGGGACATATAAAAACCAAATACATGCTTTATCCGTTTGTAAGGGATTTTTTCACAAAAATTTTAATTTTATGGTTTTTAATTTTTCTTGTGAAATTTGAGCGCAATCAAAAAATTTATTTCTCATAAAAATTGAAATTTTTTACGTTTTTTAAAACAGCTTTTTGGAAAAAGATCCCAAGGGGCTCTTAAAATTTTTTAATTTTAAATTTTTTAAAGGGAAAAGGGGTTTTTTAGTTTAAAAAAAAATAAATCAAAAAACATTCCAAGACGGATTTTAAAATTTTTTCTTTTTTGGGTTTAAATAAAATATGTTTTTTTTTCCTTTGCATTTTTGGAAAATGTATGTTTTTTTTGAAACCCCAAATTTCTATTTTCCCCAAATTTTTTTAATTAAAAAAACCAAAAATTTCTCATAAAAAAAAAGGTTTGGGGGAATTTTTTTAAAGAAAAGGGACTTTGTAAAGCCATTAAAAAAAAATTTTTCCTTTTTTACCCTTAAAAAAAAACTGTAGCTGAAGTGGGAAAAAAAGGGTTAGCAAAATGTGCTTAGAATAAAATGTTTGAAAAAGAAAAAAAGGCTTTTAAATGTTATTTAAAGGTTTTTTTTTGGTTTAAAATTTGGGGTAAAAACCCAAAAGCCAAAAGGGCCCTCAAGGTTTATTATAAAACATGAATTCACTGGGCCTTTAAAACCCTTTTAAATTTAAAAGGCCCTTTTTTTTAAAAAATTGCCCCAAAAAAAAATTGTTATGAATAAACACTTATAAAACCCTAGTTAGGCCTAATTTTTAAGACTGGTAAGCCATTTTCCCTTTGAAAAAAAGCATACAGCGCTAAAAAAAAAAATTTTCTTTTAAAATTTGTTTTTTAGCTTTTAAAATCAATACAAAAAAAATTTTATGTTTTAAATAAATAAAAAAGAAAAACTTAAAAAAAAAATAAAAACAATAAAAATGAAAAAATTTCCCTTTTTTTTCCCTTCTTTTTTCATTTTGAAATACCCCAAAATCAATTCGCCTAACCCAACCCCAAAACGCGCAAAAAAAAGTTTTTGCGAAGCTTCCTAGTTTAATTACCAACTTTGCTTGGGGCCCAAAAGCAAAAAAAATTGGGGTTTGATAATAGGTACACAAAAATCTTTAAAAAACACTGGGAAATGACGGTATTTTTTCAAGGTGGGTGTGAAAAAATTACTATGCCGAGAAAAATTCGTTTTAAGGGAAAAAAGGGCCGAAAAATGTAAAAACAAAAACCACTAAAAAAAAAAGTTATGTGGCATTCCCCCTTATTAAAATTTCATGGAAATTCCCAAACCCCCTTTTGAAAAACCTTTCCATTTTTTTTTTTTTTTTTTTTTAACCTTTTTTTAAAGTCTTTTAAATAAAAAAGGGGCGTGAAAAAAAATATATGTTGGGAAAAAAATGCTCTTTTTAAGGGGAAAAAGAGGGAAGATGTCCAAAAAAAAAACCAAACTATATGACTTTAAATAAAATGGCATTTTTTTCCTGATCATTTTACAGGGTTTATTAAAACCTCGGGGGGAAACCTCCTGTTTTTTAGGTAATAAAAACTTAGATGAAAAAGTGCGTGAAAAAGTACAACATTCCCGGGGAAAAGCTTGGGTTTTTAAAGGGGAAAAAAGACGCCCAAGTCCCCGCATAATCACTATATGACGTTATAGTGGGGATTTTACCCCGATTTTAACGTGGTATTGAAAGTCGTTGACAACCTCCAGTTTGTAGGTAAAAATTTAAATCACTAGTATTCCCCCCAAATGCGTGAAATAGTATAGTTAAATACATTTCCCCCTTTTAGAAATTTAAACACCAAAAATGGCCCTTTTAATTTCCCCCTTTCCCGCGGGCGACCTAACCTAGAGAGTTAGGGGCGATCCTTTCCCCTAGGCGGGGGATCGAGAGGGGCCTTGGGGCCAAAAAATTTACCCTTCAAAAGGGTTTAAATTGTCCCCGGAAAAGGGGGCCCCTGACTGCTAGGTTTTGCCAATTTTATAGGGGTGTTTATGGCCCCTTGGGGCCCCGTCAAGCTACAATTTAAAACATATCATTGCCGTAAGTCTGACCTTTTATAGTTTTCTTAGGGTTTAAAAATTTTTAAAAAATTTTATAAAAAATCATTTAAAACCCGTAGGGGGATCTTATTTCAAAATCTTTTTATAGGAGGTGTTTTTGGGGTCTGTTAAGGGGGCCCCCTGATTTCTTTTTCTGTTTTACCCCTAGTGGAAAATTGGAAATGCCGAAAAGCTTTGGCGGGGAAAAGTTTGGCCTACCCTAGAACCCGTAGCCCTTTGTGTATCCAAACGTAGCCTTTTTGGTCGGGGTTTTTCTGGTTTTAAAAAATATCTCTTTCTCCAAAGGTTTGTTTCCAATAGTTTTGGGGTAGGGTGGGCCCCCCTTGCCCAAAGGGCCCAGTTTCATTTGTTATTTTAAATTTTTAGAGGCCCAGTTTAGGGCCCAGGCCCTAAACCAGGCCTAGGCCCACAAAAGCGTCAAAAAAAAATGCTCCGGCCTAGGGGGGCCCAGCCCAGCCTAGCACCCCCAAACCCCACTAGGGGATATAATTAATTTTAAAACATTTTAAAACCTAGTCCTACCCTACCCTTTGTTAGGGGTTTTGGCTAGGATTTTGGCCCCTAAGGGGGGCACCCCCAACGCATTGAATTCCCAAAAGGGTGCATTTTTTGGCTTTGTGTAGGGTCTAGGCCTAGGCCTAGGCCCTAGGGCCTAAGCCTTTGTGTAGGATAGCCTATAGCTAGGTAGGGACTAGGCCTCTAGGCCTGGGACCTAGCCCTAGGCTTTGTGCATTAATTGGGTATCATGGTACCCCCTTTTCTTCAAAGCCTAGTCCTAGGGCTAGGTTTAGCCTGGTGCCTAGGCTACGGGTAGCATAGACCACGTTTATCACGTGAGCCGAGTCCGAACTGGCTTGGGAGCAGACTGAATTTTCAGCTCATTTCAGTAGGCCCTAATGTTTATCACACGCTGCCAGTCCGGACTAGTATGGTACAAGCTCAGTCCTAGCTCAGTCCGGACTGAAATGAGACGCTGTGGTTGGATAACTTACGAAGAAGGATGGCCGCTAGCATGTATTTGAGTTCGCTCGCATTTATCACCAATATTTCAGCCCGCACAGACCGAGCTAGCTCGGCTTCGTTTTCGAGCTGGACTCAAATTCGGACTGAGGTTGTCCCCCCGCGTCATCCCTTACGCCCTCCCTTCGTCTCGATTAAACCAAGTTGCATAAATATGAGAGTAAAGCAATATTCAATCAATGAGGTGTTCAGCAGGCAATTTCAGTTCGCACTCAGGTCAGTTCGTTTTGTTTCAGTCCGGACTCGGCTCGCGTGATAAACGTGGTCATAGAAATCCCATTTTAATTGGGGTAGACTAGCAGTCAGCGGTTCCCCTTCCGGGACAATTGGAAGCCATCTTGAATGGGTGTGTTTGCATGTAAAGTATCATTCACAACTAGTTCTAAGGCGTAATATTTTGTATTGCCGAGTATGTGTTTCAATTTAGAACGTTCACAACACGTCCTAGTCGCAAGGCGTTATGGTTTATGTCGTAACGAATTGCCCTAAATCCCAAATTCTTACGGACAGGTTTCTTACGACGAGCCATCACGAACAAGGAAACTCCCCACTCCTGCTATTTCATTCAACAGTGGTGTATGCGCATGCGAATACGCCAGGCACATACGCATCTTACGACTTGCGCCTTACGCCGAGACCTTGCGCCTTTACGCCTTGGAACTTATTGTGAATGATGCTTTAATTAGATGGGACCGCGATTTTCCGAAAACAAAAATATTTTTAAAGATGGCCGCCATTTGGCAGGTAGAGCATATCAGACTTTAACACCAAATGATTACTAAAATTCCCGTATGGCAAATAACTTTGCATTGTTTCTGTTTGCTTCAATACCATGCTGCACAAGCTAAAACCATATCAAACAATCCAGTAAAGTTACTTTATTGCATTAAAAAAGCATATATTAAAACGCCAAACCGCCATCTTGAATGGGTGGGATTGACGCTTCAATTTGGTACACTCGCGCCTGTGCGGAGGTATTGGAGACTGCGCATCTAGCCTACTTTCGGTGTTAAGATATCTATGACGGGTAGGCATGGCCTGGTTTTACCTCCAGGGCCTAGGTAGGCCTAACTCGGCCATTCCATAGCAAAGTGAGCCTGACAAGTGAAAAATAATTTTTACCCAATAGTTTATTGATGGGTCAAAAATTAAAGTCAAAACTCCACTGAAATTTCAAAAGTCTTTGCTCTCTTTGTAGGTAGTAAATATTGTGTTTTAAGTGCTTCAAAGTCGGTGTTAAAGTTATTGTTTTATTTTAGTGCCACCATCCCCTAATTTTAAGCCCTCCAATTTCTTTAGGTAGCTGTCTGTGAAGTCTTTCTTTTGTAAATCAACACTTAATGATGTTGTGAAGTATTTTAGTTGGAAAAAAAAAACTGAACCACAAAGTAAGTTTTACTTAAATGGTATATAAAAGATGAGCACTATGAATACATGTCACACCGCAACACAAAACTACAATAAACTATGATAGTGTTAACGATTATGGCTAAACAAAAGTTGAGAGAGTAACTTATTTTAAGGTTAGGTTAGGTATATGAACTTATCATATCTCCAACAGAGAAAACTGAGATGCACTGACTAGAAGTGGTTGAAATTGTGTGCGGGGTGTGACACACAGTATGTTGCGTGTGTGAATGATTATTGAATTGCATGATAATGCCAGGGCTACAGTCAAATAGGTAAAAAAAAAATTACCCGTTAGACCTACCTAGTTTAGGTAGCCTAAGTAATGCACATATAAACGCACGACAGTCAACGTATTTTGAAAATGCAAAAAAGAGAGATTAGGAGGGGTGCGGGAAAAACGAATTTTGTACTAGCTAGTCAACTTGCTGAAAAATTTTTCGGCAATCATTCAAGACTAGATTCAGAGCGCTCATTGGAGTCATGATCAATAACTGTTTTTACAGCCTGACGCGTGATGAAAAGATGACGTTAAAGAGGTCATTCGCGGTTGAAAGTGATGACTTGACACATAACAAAACATGCAGTGTCGGGCATTCCTTAACAAGATTTTTGCTGAACTAAAAGTCGAGTTTTCCTAAGTTTAACAAAAGTGATTATTTTTCGGATGGTCTGTGCTTCCGGCCAACAATCCTGCCCTAGATAGTAACGTGTGATTGTCCTCGTTCAACTGCGCGTAAATGGGGAAAAATACCGAAAGCAGTATTATGCTGAAAATCGTTAGCATTTGATGATGAAACAGTGAAGTAAACATTAGGCTAAAAGTAGGCCCTATATGCATGTATCTAGTGGCAACTATTGGGTAGACTATGGCCCGGATATTGTGAATACGTCATGGCGAGAACAAAGCCGTTATCAAGAAGATGGTAGGCTCCGTCCAATACTTCACAAACAATCGTGGGCAATTAAAGTTCGTCAGGGATTAGGCAGCATAAATAATATAAGCTGCAATTAATAATAAATGATAAGACCATTATAGTAATCCTCTTTATGCCTATTAGCCCCTACTTTCAAGTTTAACAAAAAATAATCAGTGACGAGGACCCATATTCATTTAAAAAAATTTACAACGAAACACTTTATTTTATAATGGCTACCTTTTTTAAATATCATATTTTAGCATGCCATAGGTTGTTAGATTACATGAAAGTTATTGAGGATTCATGAAGTATGTAAGACAAACTGCAACCAAATGTATCTTCGCATACAAAACTCGTATTTTATGGTATTTTTGTGCACTACGTCACACCCGCAACATTTCCTGTCACACCCGCAACATCTTCACAACCAATCATAAATCGTCTTTTATAAATTATTGGAGCACTATTCCTCTATTATTATTTAAGGGTGTTCTATAATGCTTTAGGAAAAAAATAGTTGCCATATCCAAAGCGGGAACCTATATTCACAGACTTTTGCATTCGTTCATGTAAGGGTGTAAATACAGTGGCCAAAAAGTGTCACACCCGCAACACCTGTTTTAATGGTTAATTTTAATGATTTCTTAAAGGTCACAGAAAGTTGAAATTTGGTGTATTTGTACATCTTATGGCAACAATGAATGATACAATGTCTTTGTTCAATTTGTAATATTATAAACACTGGAAGGTATTTTAAGTGGTAATGTGTCACCCCGCAACTATGGTATTGGCCGTACTGTTTGTCTCTCATAAACCTGAGCCCGGCGTTTTAGGTTTCAAAGAAACTGGATGTCGCCTGCTACCTGCTTTATGAACAGGTTTGTAAAAACCCGTCCGAAATTGACGGGGAAGGATGGGCCTCTCTGTAATAAACAAAGTAGGCTACAATCACATCCGATGCAAGTGGTTGAACCTCCGAGTATCGGAAAACCACTTGTATGTAGGCACCGGGTTAGTGGTTTATCTTCTTGCTGCGCCTACATTACTATAATGGCCGCGCAAGATCAAACGTTCAAATGACACTTGCTCATCAATATCATCCCCATACAGGATATAGGGCCAAGGTTGCACTGGATGTTGACTGTACTTTACCGACTCGCGGATGTCCACTTCAGCTGTCAACTGTGATCGTTTACAACGTGACCACCACGGACCTGCGCTCTTTGAAACCACAAAAAGCCGGGCTCTGGTTATGATGCAGACAAACAGTAGGTTATGTCAAGATAAGCCTAGGGCCAGTGACCCTCATAGGCCTAGGCCCCTACTGTCAGGTAGGGCATCTAGTGCTTACCTATGAAATATATCTGGATAGGGAGCCGGGCCTAGGCGTAGGCCCTGGCCCCTATTAGGCCTAAGCCTACCCCTAAGCACTACTAGCCTATTATGATATTTCATTAGGCCTTATTTTGTTGTTGTCCTCCTCTGAAAAAGAGTTTTTAAAACATTCACCAGGTCCATCGATTCCCAGGTGCTAGTATTACGCCATTATTTATTTTTCACCACATAATCTATAGGCCTTACGGTAGCAAATACCCCACTTAAATGGACCGTTTAAAAATATATCCTGCAAACTGTGATTTCTTTTACAAAAAAATTTCCATTTTTTTAATAGCAAAATTCGGCTTTAACCAGGCGCGTGGAACTCCTTTTCGAGTGGGGAGGGAACAAACAAATCTGGCTGCCAAGCACGGGGGGTTTGGGGGGCGAGCCCCACAACACAGAGCCGCAGGCCGAAAATTTGAAAATTAGGTTTTTAGAGTTGGGTTTGTGGTTCTAGAAAAAAATCGTGTGCTGAATGGCAATAACAAAATTAATGTATTTTTTGTAGGCCTCTACACAGTTAAAAACTATCAACTAAAATAAGTTGGAATAGTTAAGGAGATAGGACCATGCATGCTTTTGAGCCAGTTCAAAGAGCTGAAGGTATTTTCTTCATTATCTGAGGTTCTCCTTCTTCCACTGTCAGTGTAAAATTTTGTCCAAGTTCATAATTTAAACTAACCAGCCACAACAAAGTCTTTGATTAAACACACCCCATACCCCGTAATACGGACTGCACTACCGTGTCACAACATCCCGCAGCTTTATATTAGAAAACCAATGATTTAATAAATATGCATAATAAACAACAAATGTAACTACAAAATCGTAAAGAGTGAAATTACACTCAAGATTGTACAATAAAGATTCAGTCATTCATTCGCTACCTATGGCAATTATAATGTACTTTTTACTCATTTAGGCCTACAAAAAACAAAAAGAATCACAGTGGGAAATTCAAAAATTGAAAAATTCGTTAAATCAGAATTGTTTCCGTGCGTATTTACAGTCTCGAGACTGAATTTCCAAAGATCTGAAGTTCCGTGGGGGGGTCACGGTAAAAAGGGGGGGGGAAACTCCCCCCCATTTCCCCCCCCTTCCTACGCGCCTGGCTTCAACCTTCTTCTTGTTTTGTTCCAATAGGCCTAGGTAAGGTAGGGTCCATCCTCGTCCAATTTCACGAATTTAAACTACTCCTGGCTCATCACGGATGCCCCCTCTTGACTAAAATTACGCTGTGGACCCCACACTCGGTCTCCCAGGCCCCACAAAACTGTTCAAACAAAACTTAACCCCCCACACGGAAGCTGTTTACTCCCTTGGAATAAGCAAGAACCTCCCCTAACAAAAGGAACGTTCCACCCCACGAACTCGAGAGAGCGTTTCCCCTAGTCCTCCAGGCGCTACGCCACTGGGTGGACGTTGGCAGCGGTCGTGAACCAACAGCGCGCGCACCGACCGGCACCCGCCGGGCCGCGGACACTCCTCCTCGCAGCGCTGATGGCCGTCGCTTTCGCTTTCGTCACAATGAAAATCAGTGGCTCCTCGCAGTGACGCCCAAACAACAACTGGCTCGTAGCCTTGCAGCTGGGCGTTTGACCCGCTCAACCCTACTACGGCTGGCTGCTACTATGGTGGTATTTTACATCACCGCCCTAACACAGGTATTCTGTCTTACCTTCACCTCGACAATTAGATAACACAAGTAAAAGATTAAAAATGCGGGCCGAAGCTACACCTAAACTTGAACCACTAGCATCTACAGTGGTAAGCTAACCACCCCAAATCACAAACCGTTTGCACGAAGCAAAAATTACAATGACAGATACGTGCTCATGTGAGACTTTAAAAACTTAAGAGGACTACCCCTATCGTACACGTGTTGCACGACAGCAAAACTTACATGAATATACGTGCTCATTTGGACTTACAAAACTTAAGCGGACTACCCTATCTTTACACGTTGCACGAAGCAAAAAATTACGCGGTTTCTGGAGACAACTCGGAAAACAAAAACTCCTGAACTCGGGACGTACCTACGGGCAACAGCTGGTTTCACTACCAACTCTAACAGTGCTCTGCGCACTTGCCAGGCCAAAAACACGTAGACACGGGGGCTCGCCCCCAAAACAGCTCTTAAGCTGAAAAAGCCACAAAACTTGACTCGACCCGATACTCGACTTTCGGAACAAAACACTCGGTTTACGGACATTAACTCAACCTCAAGGAGCAAACTCTTGCGGACCGTTTAGCGATCCTGACAGAAACTTAGATCCCCCGGTGCTGCGGCGGCGACGGCTAAACCATCCAACAACTTCCACGCAGTGACACGAGGTTACGCCCACAAAACGTCCGCAAATCGGCTACACGGGGACTTACTGGTGACCACAACCACGGTTTCTAAGCTAGTTCGCGTGCAAAAGTGGGTGCTGAAGGGCTTAAATAGTGTCCCACAGGGCTAGCTTACCTTACGGAAAACACCTTCGTAAGAGACCAGACTGGAACACCCGACCAGTGTGGTCTACAAAACGCTTTGAATGCCCAGAAACAGTGGGTCCCACGCTCTGGTGTGCGATAACAACGTCAACAAGGTAATAGGTTTCTAACAACGAATTTCCGTCGCGTCCTTGGGGACTAAACGACCTGCACACGCCAGCCCTAACAGTCCACACACACATCCAAGTTAAAATACCATTTTCCGTCGTGTTCCTAGTCTATGAGCCGCGTCAATGCAACCTGTTGCATTCTCCAGCTGTCTGGCAGCTAATTGCCGTGTTGACAAGAATTCTTTTCGCCGGCTACGCGGCCTCTCGCGGCATCTGCGTTGATCGGTTCGTCTTCTCTCGCTCTCTGCGCGTACTCCACAGTGCCTAGAGTCGAACGCACGTGGCGGTATTCTCTCTCCTGACCGATTCTCTCTCTCGGTAGCCGGTAGGTTCAGCTGTCTGTCAGATCAGCCGACCTGTCACTCCTCGGGCGAGGCTTTGCTGCGCTAGCGGACACACGCCTAGCTAGGTAACAGCTGAGACTTTCACTCCTCCCTCCCCTCTTCGAGGGCCATGCTGCTTCGCGCTACCCCCACGGTTCCTCGAAACCCTTATGCTAATTACGCAGAATTACTTTACCACGTTCTCTGCAGGACAAACTAAAATATATTATAAGAAAAGCGCATATTTTTAAAAACAAGGTTTACATACGCCACAGATAACAATGCTTGCCGTTCCCGACGGTACTGTCTCATTGTACCTCTTAAACTGAAGTACACGCCCCTGCCACGAAGGCAACACAAAAGAAAGAAAGACGGCGAATTAAAAACAATTTACAAAACAAAGTCCCGTACGTTCCCGTGACGTTACAAATCTCAAAGACTAGGCTCGCAAAGAAACTACACGAAAGTGTTCGCCCGCTACTTCTCACACTACACTGAGTGGGCGTGCCTACTCATGACGACAAAGCTACTGCGCGTATCGACAAACAAATTCACAACAAGTTGACTCACTGGACGTGCCTGGAACTCGAATTCTAACTGTGAAATTCCAAACTCTACGGGAACTTTACTGACCGACAGATTGCGCAAACATGCGACGAAAAACTCGAAACGCACTTGCAAACGAGTTGTGGCGTGTCCACACAAGCACCAAAAGAACCTCTACGTACCATCTTACGCCACGGAGGCAACAAAAAACATCGGGGAACCCTAGGTCTTAGAGATTCAGAGGCTATCCTAGATCTATCGGCGTGATACCATCGATTAGATCGGCTTGTATTGTCACAGGTACGTGCCTCTAGGTGCGACCCAGTCTAGCTACCACAGGTACGTCCTGGCTCAAGGCACACGAGAATCTCAAAAAGATGCATGATCCTGGCGAGGTGGACAACGATGTAGCCGTAGGGTAGGTAATCACAGTTTACCGGTTCAGTATCGTGGTACTTTGTACAAAGACGATAATTACAATGCGTTGCTTGGCAATATTTCAAGTCATTAGTTCCATGAGTTGATATGGAGCGTGAGTCTTACTTCTACCCTTGCTGCTTCCCAATGTGCTGTCCGCTGACAGTCAAAGGTCGATGACCTGCGCGTAACTAGCGTCGCCCCTTAACGGAAACTCCCGTCAGCTGTGGTCGCTGCAGACACAAGTGCGCGCTACGTGACACTTCCCTACTTCACCGGAGCTGGTCTAGCGCGGCACCTCTCTCGGGGGGCCGGACTTGACAGTTGCACTCACTAGACATTACACTCGACTAGACCTCGTTCATCAGCGAGCACACGGGCATTCGTAACTGATGAACCGAACCTTACCCCAAGCTCTCTTTGGCATTAGGTGGGCGGTCGTCTCCTCTTAACCCTTGCCACTATACTCCCCTAGCTTCACATCTCTTTATAGCAGGAATGTGTTTAAGCTCTTCATTTTCACTTTTCGTCAAGCTGTGTGAACAGCGTTGTTTTGCATTCCAACTCGGACCTGCTACCCCCACCGCTTCCTGTGTTTCCCAACTGCTGGGCCACCCACGGTTTAAGTGTTTCTTTCAAACACCCCGTTAATTAGCCAACATTTTGTTAGCGTTCCGGGTCCGTCTGCGTTTAGACCTAGACCCTATCGCCTATCGGCCCCAAGCATTGGGACATTGTTCGAAGTGGTTCCGGGTACACTCACTGCACATATCCCGGTCCTGGTACCAGTCAC
Organism: Sweltsa coloradensis; assembly: GCA_024449915.1. NCBI lineage: Eukaryota > Metazoa > Arthropoda > Insecta > Plecoptera > Chloroperlidae > Sweltsa > Sweltsa coloradensis. Next base: position 25,410 of record JAMZAV010004500.1, read on the forward strand.
GTCCAAGGTTCTTTGATGCGTCGCATCCCACAACCAAAACGTCTCGATAGCCTAGCTTTGATTAACACTTCTTTGACATTTTTTGTCAATTAATTAGCCCACAATCGACAGTCTTCTCTACGATATCCGGGGGCGCACTTTGGTCGGATCGGACCCCCGTCGTCGTTAGATAGTTGAACAGGCTCGGGACCGTCAGCGCTCTGTTGCCTGATCGTCCCTAGATATTTCGGGTTCGATTCCGAGGACTGTGCTGCTTCGCTAGATCGACCTGTTATGTTCTCATGCGGTCACTCTCCAATGCAGTATTAGTTAGCGATTATGGCGCGCGATTTTTCCCCCAAACTCTTTCGAATATCCTCACCATTTTCCGCGTCTCTCCTATCACTAGGCCTGTTCCATCGCTGTTCGGCCTCCCTAAACTTTTGGTCGATTTTGTCTAAAAATAAATTTCTAGCATCGCATTCAGTTCCGATTCCGGACCGGCGGATCGTCCTCTGACGTGGAGACACTCATTTCCCTCGCTACGCGATTCTAATACTAATGTTTCGTTGCCGGCCTCCGGATCCGTCTGCTGGCTTCCGTGGAAGGATGCGTTCCCCGCAACAACCCTCTGTCCCCCCGTGATCTGTTGTCACGCACGTACTGCACCCCTTGGCTCTATGAAAGCGCTCGGCACCTCCTGACCGCTAGGCTCTGCCGCGCTGATATCTCTACTCTCGCCTCTACGCCGCGCGTTGAAGCGTTCTTTTCCTGGCGCCGTCCGCCATGTTGTACGTGTGACAATTCTTCGCATTATTTTTACTTTTAATTCTATTCTCGGTACGTCCGTCGGAAGTTAGAAAAGCCCCACGTGGGCGCCAATTGTGATGTAGGTCCAATTGTGACTTTCTGAGTCCACTAAGCCACTCGACTGAGGACACCGACCCTTTACTGCCACCACGTTGGGCGCCAATGTGACTTGTAGGCTGGTTCGAAATCGAAAGTCGCAAAAAAACAAGATCCTAGGTCCGCAATAATTCCCCCCCCCCCCCAAAAAAAAATAATAAAAAAATCAAAAAAGTGGCTCTCTAAAACTAAAACTCATTCACGAAATTGTACAAAGAAACACAAAGTAAATAACCCGAAACTCACGGACAAACGATTCAGGCACGCCGCTGGAAAGTAGCCTTCAACGAGCCGTTGGAATCTGTGACCCAAAGTACACAGGTCCCAAAAACTTCACCCTGGCGCTGCGATGAGGTGCGGTCGCCTCCCAGGCGATGATGCTCTGACGGTACCCAGTCCTTAGGTCCTCACGTGCTTAGTGAATAGTCTACAGGCTAAGCAAATAGCGAGAGCATGCCTTGGTGATTGATGACGGCTTCGACGTGATGCGTCAAATGCTTCGGGTATGATGGAACAAAGGGATGCTTGCAAATATTGACTCGACTCACTAATTTCTGGAAGTATAAAATTCAAACGTTGTATTTTGGACTTTAGTTGGCAAACATGATACAAATATGGCAAGTTGAGAATAATAAAAATGAAAAAAAAATTAATTAATTGGATCCCAATTTCCCCCATTAAATTGTTCAAAATTTCAAATTAAAAATGACCAAAATTACATAAACATACAGGTTTCCTTATGACATAAATAGGTTTGTTTTCTATCAACACTCTCCCCAGGCTGGCCTTGTCCAACGACGGCCAAGTGCGGTATGCTTCAGGTTAGCGACCGGGCGTTCCGTCCGTGTCCGGCGAGTTCCAGGCGTCCTGGTCCAGAGTTTCCTTCGGGAACGACGTGGGAATATTCGACGTAGCGATGGGGAGGGGTACGGGGAAAATGGTGCACGCACAATAGGGGGCCCTAAAACTGCATGGATGCGCCGAAGGCATAGATCCCACCAGCATCATGTGCTGACTGAGGAGGTCGGGAAAACTGTTAGTATCGAGCAGGGAAAAAGTATTAATCGTCAAACAAGGAAAATGTATGGTTAAGTTAGGAAAAACAGGAAGAAACAGGTCAAATAAACAGTATGGATGTCCCATGATCAGGCGTGGGCGTCTCGTTTCATGGAGGATAGGAAAAAATGGCGCTAACACAGCATGGCGGGCCAAGGATTTCTCTTTCTCTCTCAGTAACGTAATATCGAAAAAGAAGTATAATCGTAACTATCTAGTTGCCTTTTTGGTCGGCGACGCTTCTCGTCGTCTTCCCGTTGTGAATTCCGGACTCCATAGCTCCTTTGATACACTCCCGGTACGGCAAAAACTACTTTTTCTCGCACTTAGTCACAAGATGATCCCGCTTCGGTTCTTCCTTTCGACCAAGTGGACGCACAACCCCGTAGCAACGTCCTTGCGCATGCGCTCCCACGCATTTTAGGCGGGTGTCGCGCATCTCTCAGGCGCGGGTGGGTCGAGTCGCCGCAAATTCAAACTTCGAGTGCCCGCCGATGGCTCTAAGCCAATGGGACGGCAACGTTACTCAAATCACGGTCTACTCGATTCCACCTGTTGGTGTTACTTTCCACGAGGCACTGGCTCCCTGGCCTGGCTCGCTGGCCTGGCCGCATTCCGATGTCACGTGACTATTGATTTTCTCGGTTGTCGCCTGAACGAACGATCCCCACATCGACCGTCTGAGCTACCCTACAGGCCGAGCTCGCGTTCCCGAAAACTATGCATAAAAAATCGATTGACAAACCACCTTGTCAATCGCCTATAGCCCCCTAGTAGGCTATTTACGTAGACCATAGGTCTAATTACTAGGCACTGAAAACACTTGTGATATTATTTTAGTAAGATTTCTCCGCTTTATGGTAAACTTTGGATATTTGCGTATGCAAATATTTATGCAAAAATTTGGGTGTGGCAGGCCTAACAGGCTGCCCGGCCACAGCGCATTATAGCTGCAAGGACAAAATTTCAAAGTGACAGTGCTACTGCAAGACGTACATCTTTAGACATTCCATTGCTAGAAAGTTACAGGAAAAAAGTAGAACTGCAATTTTTATGGGGAATGTTACACGGTACTATTGATCTGGACCCTTACGCAAGATTGCAAGTCTGTAGTCGAGGAGCAGAATTGGTAGAGGGATTAATTTCTCAAGCCTCCATTGCAACGAAAACAGCTACCAAAATGGATATCACTACTACAGCGACGTGTAATGAATGAATGCTCTTCCGTGGCGTTAAGGAGATATCGCTCATGTATATATCTTTTAAATTGCCCTAAAGCCAAACATGTTCTTGAACCATTTACCAAGTAATCTGCAGCTTTTATTACTGAATTCATTTTAGTAGCTTCATTGAAAGGGTTATACTTATTTCTATTACTTATTTTCTATATTTTAATAGGTATTAATACTGATTGTAAAATGTGTTATCTTTACTTAATATTTATTTGTTATAAGAGTTGGCAGTCTCACCCAAGTAGTGTTGGGAGCTCTGCACACTTTTTCTGCCAGGAACTCGTGTACATTTAAACAATGAATAGGGTTACGGAAAAATAACTAAAAATATAAAAAAAGTATAAACCTCATTATGGTGGGTTCTTTCCAAATAAGTCTATGTTAGAATTTAAAATGCCCTATTCTCCACCACTTTCTGCTATGTCCTTACATTTAAGCCCACATTTCAAGTGTTCTTCCTTTTTGCCCCTTTATAACGACTTGCAATTTATTATTGTCCAAAGCTCGACCATGCATAGGTTTTGGCACTACCACATAGACTGACCCTTGCACAAACTTGATAGTTCTTTTTTGTCTTGAGTGAGCCACGGAACGCTCAACATGATTTGTGCAGCTAGACAGTGGCACACATACAACCGAATTTGCCAAAAAAGCAATGTTATCCTAATTTGGCACTTACCACGTTATGGAATAGCGCCCTTCATATGAATTCATAAAATTAAGGTTCTGTGAAAAAACCATTACAATCGGATAAAGCATAGGTGTTATAATTCGAAGAAATATTTTAAAAATAAAAGAAAATCGTAAAATGCGGACACAAATCTAAATCCGGTCTGTCCCGCATTTTTTGGGACGTCTGGTCAACCTACATGGAAACTACCCAACAGTTCAATGTGAGTCATAAATTTGAATTGTTGGGTAGTTTTCATGATTGTAAAAAAATGTGTAGTGTTTTAGATCATTAGTAGTTCAATTTTACCACTAGTCATACTACCATGTCTGCCAGACGTGCCTCAGGAGTCAGGAACACCTGTGCCTCGCCAACTACCACGTCTGCCAGATGGGCGTCATGGGTTGTAGGGGGTGTTGCTATGTCAATAGTGGATGGCATGTGAATCAATGGAGGGGAATCAAATTTGGAATATATTGTGTTTTAGAATACCGGTAGGCCCTAGGTAGGCCTACGTATTAAAAATGTTGGGTGATATATTTTTTTCAGAAAAAGTTTGAGGGGAAGTAATCCTGGGCAATAGTTGTTAGGGCGGTGGGGGGAGAGGAACGAAATGATGAGAACCAATCAAATTACCTAAAGGGCCAAGTAAAATAGGTAGGCCTAGAGGTCTATATTGATTTTTTTTTTAGATTGTCAACCAAAACATTGAGGGAAGTAGAGGGTGCAAGGGGCATGCAACTATGGAGATTGTGGATGGGAAGAAAAGAAGAAAAAAAGAAAATTACAAATTTTCTTACCTTTTTGTTGAAAAAGGAATTTTAAGTTATTTTGGGAAATGTTTGACATAAAGTGTTGGGGGAGGGGGGAGTAGTGACTTTGGTTGGGGTCGTAAGTGGCTAAATGTTAATATCAGATAAAAAAAAAAATTACCTTAAAGGTAAAGATTTTTTTGGGGGGGTCATCACCAATTTTTCCACCAAATTTGTCTAGATTGGAAAGGATCTTGCAAAATTATCAGCAGGGGAAATAACTTTTATTGTAATGTGTGTACTTTTTTTTGGAATGATGAAAATATGTGGGGGGGGGGGTTCCAATGAGTGTGATGGGAAGGGGGCGGTAATGGATGCTCATGTTAATGTGTGATGAAATCTGACAAAATAACCTTGGAGGGAAAAAATATTGAACTTGGGCCTAGGTAGTTTTTTAGAATAAAAAAAAAAATCACAACATACTATGAGGGGGGAGGCGAAAAAAAAACTGGTGGGAGCTAAAAATCAATGTGTGATAACATCTGATAAAATTTCCAAAAAGGGGAAGAAAATTTTGAATTTTACTTTTTTGTTTTTCCACATAATTTTTATTTTAAATCTAGTATTTCATGGCAAAACAAGGGTTTATTAATGAAGGTCTAGGGGTCATTCCATTTCACATCACCCAATGGGTGTTGCATGACCATTTTTAATATTTTTCAAAAAAATCATGTGGATTGCCACTTAGATATGAGCTCCAGAACACCACTTCCGAAAAAATTGGGACCAACGGTCTCAACACGTGTTTAATTTGTAAGGAAAAGGTGGGTACACACTGAAAAAACCGGGTGAGGAATTATTATTAAGGGGACAGTACGGGGGGGTTGGGGGCAACTACGGCGGAGCAGGCAAAAATTTAAAATCAGGTTTAGAGTGTGTTTTGTGCGTTCTAGGAAAAATAAGTGGGCTCGAATGCAATACAAATCAATAGCTTTTTGGACAGTAATAACTATAAAACTATAAAAAAAAAGATTCGGAGTAGGACGAGACCCATTCACAACCATTTTGAAGATGCATATCATTAGTCTGTGACGTCAACAATAATGGGGAAAATTGTCGAAATTGTTGGTCTATTACTCTTCAAAGGGGAGGGCTGAGTGTACTAAGTTTATTATAGTTATAAATTTATTCACAGTAAATTGAATATGTAGCATGTGGCGTGAAAAATAATTATATATAAAATTATTCTTGTTTTATTATAATTATTAGCCAACAATGTGAGTGTTACGTCCTATAATCATGAAAAAAAAGGTGGGTATACTAAGTTATACCCACAAAATAGGTTGTCTTAAATTATTTTAATTTTATTATTACCAAAAAAAATAAGCCAATGGTTCTCAATATTTGGCCTCGAAGTTTAAGCCCTAGGAGCGAATTGCCCGCTTTAAGCATTAGACGATTATCTTAACACATCTAAACCGTTAGAGATATTAAAAAGAAATTCAAAGAGCTAAGTTGATCCAAATTGAATGCCTCTTTACAAAGTATGGCAGAACTGGCTACATATGAAATATTCATTGCTATAGCTGGCCAAAGTGCAGGTAAGTTATTGGCTTTTTCTTCAACTTTAGTCATGCAAAATTTCCCAAGAAGGGTTTGTTTTTTTTCAAAAATACCTCTTGGAAATTTTTGGTGTGGTGTACTATGACATCTTAAGTGTCTAAATTCAGACACAAATTTTAGGTCTTGGTATCTCTTCCACTATAAAAAAAAACCATGAAATCATTCAAAAACCCTAAATGGACCCTCTTCTCCCATTTACCAAATGGGGGGAGGGGTAAATTTTTGGGGAGTGGAATAGGAGAAGTAGAAGCTCCTAGTGATCAAGTTTAAACCCTGAAAATTTAATTAATGTATTTTGGAAGTGGTGTGGGAAGTGACAATTTTTTCAAGTGACCTAAAAAACCTAGTATTTTACAAGGCAATGTATCAACAATATGCACCACTACAGCTAGGGAGCTAGAAGGTTTGAATGTTTCATGCAGAGGGAATAAGAATTAAGTAGAACCTAAGTTCTGTACTTATATCAGTTTGACATCATATGTGGGTTATATCATTACTCAGTATGCTGACGGAGTTACGATCTTTCAGTCGCAGTCGTTCAATTCAAGTGGCGATAACACTCGCAAGATCGTTAAGGCGGGGACCACACGTTGTACCTGGTTGTTTTTTTTCTATGGTATTGAGTTCCATCATGATGGAAGAAGTTCACAAATAGTCCATATTCTCCACTAATGTCTCCACTATCTTACCCAGCCATCCCGTTGCGCATATTAAAGTGCATGCAACGGTACCGTAATTGTTACTTTTAGGTTTAATATATTGTCCACTGTTTGATTTTACTTTGTGTATCACGGACCTATCAAAAAACAACAGAACCGGATGTTCTGGTATGAATACTCATCGAAGTTATCTATGGGACACATCCATGTAGTTCTTGTATTAGAATGTACATGAGTTGTCATACAAACTGAGAGAGCATTCTCTTCTTGGATAATTTCAGCCGATGACAAAAAAAAATGTATGCCTTTAAATTTCGAAGAGCAGAAATGAAACAGGATGAGTTCATTACATGCTTGTTTCTAAAAAAAAATTGTGTTCATCGCTGAAATTATCAGAAGAGAATGCTCTTCAGTCGGTAATGACAAATCAGACAGTTCCTAATACAAGAAAACCTACACATGGAAGTAGTCCATAGATAACAACACGATGAAAGTATACGAACATCCGTTTCTGTTGTTTTGAAAAGGTACCTGATGTCACAAAAGTAAAATTAAAACAGGGAATATCTTTACCTAAAAAGTTAACGATTAGCCGGTTACGTTGCATGCATTTTCCGATGCAAACTAGTGGCTGGGTAAGTGTGGAGGACATTAGTGGAGACTATGGACTATTCTGGTGAACTCTTCCATACATGGGACCAGATACAAAATTCAAAAAAACCAAAATCGGTACAAGTGGGTCCCGCCTTAAACTCTTGCGAGTTTATCGCCACTTGAATGACGATGCAGGGACGGAAAGATCGTATACATCAGCAGAACAGTACTGAGTAATGATATAACCACATGATGTCAACTGATTAAGGTACAGATTAGGTTCTACTTAATATTATTCCTTCTGACATGAAATCTTCAAAACATTCTAGCTCCCTAAGGCGTAGTGTACAAATTGGTTGATAACATGGCCTTGTAAAATTATTTTAGGTCACATTGAAAAAAATTGTCACTTCAACACCACTTCAAAATACATTAATGAAAATTTAAGGAATTTAACTTGACCCAAAGGAGATTCTATTCCACTCCCCTCAAAAATTAACCCCTCCCCCAGTTGAGTAAATATGGGGGAAAAGGGATTATTTAAGGGTTTTGAATGATTCATTGATGTTTTTATAGTGGAATGAGATACAAATACTAAAAATTTGTGTGTTGAAATTAGACACTTAGATCACACACCCAAAAAATTCAAGAAGTAGTTTAAACCATTCTTGGGAAATTTTGATGGAGTAAAGTGAAGAACAAGCCCAAATAACTGCTGACATTTGGCAAGCTATAGCCAATGAAGAATTTCATAGTAGCATTTTCTTAATGACTATAGTAAAGAGCATTCCAATTTGGATAAAATATCTCTGAACTTTTAATATCTTATCAAAATTTGGTGAGATGTGGTAAGGATTACTCGCTAATGCTTAAAGCGGGCATCTCTAGCACTTGCTCTAGGTCTTAACTTCGGAAACCCCCTCCCCAGACACAGTGGCCAAAAATTTGAGAATCGTACTAGGTCCAAATTTTATGATGTGTGTTCTGGCGCAGAATCTAAGTGGTAATCCACATGATTTTTTTTTTTGAAAATATTAAAAATTGTTTCCACGCAACAACTTCTTTTGTAATTGGGGATTTACCTGGAATGACCGCAAGGCAAAGATTAAAACAAAAGGACCTATGCAAAGGAGATTGAATCCTTGGGTATGGATTCGGGTAAGAGGTACCGATGTCATTACCTATACTATAATGTATTGTAGGCTTACGCTCAGTTAACTGCTATAGTATTTTTATTTGTTTAGTATAGCTCTTTGGTACTAAGCCAAGGAAATAAATAGACAACATATAAAAACAAAATATGTACTAGAAAAGTAGAAAACACTAGTAACTGAAAAAAGTTAGGCAACACAACCTATGTAGGCACTAGTCCTCTTTGGAGTCGTAATTGGGTTTTTATTTAACATGGAATTGAATAGACGGTTAAATAAATAAATTCTCGTATCAGACCTGCTGCAAGGGAAAATGTTGCTTATGGTTAGACATAGGACCGCTTCGCGAAACACGTCTTTTGTTTAGTCGCCGTTGATGGAGGAGCTTTTGGAAGTTTTAGTTTGCGTGGAATTTCTTACTTTTGCAAGTGCTGTTTGAGCCATTGTAGGTGATGGTGTTCAAGTTCTATTGTTACTTCTATTGTTATTATATGTCTCAAAAAACTTTTATTAAAACTTATTTATAGGGCTGTGGCAAAACTTTTTCAACTATTTTTCTTTCAAAGTACTACATCACCATAAACTTACATGCCCATCGTAAAATCATGAACGTTGGAGCCCCACCCGTTTGGCAGAAATCGGCCCAAATAGTCACAAAAAATCGTTTTTTAAAAGTAGGAATATCATGAGAAATATTTATCCGAATATCTGTACCAAAAAACACAAGCAAGGTCTAAGTTAGAGATTTTCGGGAAGGTCCCCTCCAATGTTTCATCAGATTGCATATTATACCTGTCTTGACCGTACAGAGCTACTACTTTTTGGGGGCGGGCAGTGAAATTGAAGTCTTTGCGTTGTTCCATCAAAAAAACCAAGTTCAATCGGAGTTCAGTTAGGACTTCTTAAAAAAGTAATTCATTGTAAAAAAAGACTTTGCCGGCACATTGTGGTAAAGAAGTGTTTAAATAAATTATTACAATACAATGGTAATTTTGTGTTGCAGCAATATTTGAGTATAAAAGACGGTTGGTGATACTATAATAGAAATAACACGCTTGTAGTTCACAAGCCGCAGTTGATGGATGGAGTGTTTTGTAGGTTTTATGTTTGCGTAGCAAACCACTTGTTCCTTTGCAAGTGCGTTTTAAATGCAGTTGTAGGTGATTGTTGTCAAGTTCTATTGGACTTGTATAATTGTATTATAAACCCACAAAAAAAATTATATTAAAAACTTTTATTCTATGGATTACTGGCACTAACTTTTCAACTTTTTCTTCTTTTTCTTTCCAACCATGCAATACATAACCATTACCTTAATGAACATGTAAAATTAGGAACGTTGTAGCCCCACTCGTTGGGTCAGAACAGGACTAAATGCTCCCGAAAATATCTGCACTAAAAATAGAAAAAAAAAATCGCAAAAGTCCGATATCATGAGCAATATTCTTCGATTGATACCCAAAAAACAATTTACACTCTAAGTCCGAGATTTCGAAGGGTCCCCTTCAAATTTTCATAAGATCCAGCGACAGCAGTTTCCCAGTACGAGACGCGAAACAAACAGACAAAAAAACAAAAAAGCAAACAAAAAACACACAGCTAAAAATTTTGGGACGTGGTCAACGTGGAAATGAAGTCTTCGCTTGTCGCTCATCCAAAATAAAGTGTTGTCAAATGGTCTGTAATACGGTAGGACTAATCTAACTAACATAGAACTAAAATTAGCGGCTAGCCTACTAAAGTCCAAAAATAAATTTGAAATAAAATATAAGGGCCAATAAACATTTACGAGCATTAATGAGAATTTGAATACATACATATTCACACAGGTGTTACTTGTAGTTCCACAGTCAATACTTGAAAGATGGTCGCGAACCGAGAAGACACCACTGTGGTGGAAGGTTGGTGAATCTAAGCACCGCGAAGGGTCTGTATTCTTGATCGACCGGTCCGTCACTCCGAGCGCAGCAATCTTCCGTCAGGGAAGAACCAGTGAAGATGGTGGTGGCAACCCGGTCTGCCCACGCTGAGACCCAGCGTGCAGAAAACCAATCACCGATCTTAGCCAAGCCTCATCTAAGACCGACCACAGATGGAAGAGGATGTGTTCAGCGAACAAAGAAAATGTTTAACCTGATGCAGGATAAGGTCCCAGATGCCGCAACAGTGGCAGGGTTAAGACGTCGATTGAGGTTCGCAGCTGGGAAAAGAGTGAATCCGATTAAATATCTATGAGTTCAACCTAGGTGGGATTGTCGAAACTAGGACAGCAGTGCAATCAATGCTGGAATCAGAGACTCCAGGGCTTATAATAATAGACTACCGGGAATTAAAATATATGTACCATATCCAATAGCATGGACTCCCAACAGCGAGGGCTATACCATCGACAATACGTAGGCCTACTCGATTTCTTGTTCTTTATTTTATTTTTTTCTAAAAAAAAATTTTTTGGGGGGCAAAAAAAAAACAGTTGCTCAATAATCATAGGAACCAAATATGGAAAATAAATTGGTAGGTTATGTATGGAGACCTACGTTGAAGTGATGACGTTGGATCAAATGTGTAAGTAGTTTGGCCCAGCCCAGAGACCTCTTATCTAGGTGGACCACTAATATCCGTTATATTTGACAAATTGCATGGATACGTTGACACATGTTGTAATGTGTCTCTCTGTGGGCCACACCAAAGCGCAAGAACACACACAATTCCAGGTAACAGTACTCTCTTCCGAAAATTTATTATTAAACAACATGCAATGGTAAATGTGGTTTTATATCGGATTAGGAACATAAAAATGGCGGGTCGATGGAGATTTGGACTCTGAATTTATTTATGATTTTGGAATTCACAATTAGGTGTTAAAAAAGTATGTTGTTTTTAATGCATTCCAAGTAGTTTTATAAATAGATTGTCTTTTGTGGTTAACTTAATTGAAAGAACATGTATGTCATTTTTTATATATGTTTGATTTACTGCCTACTGTTAGGTTATAAATTGAAAGTTTTGCAAGTGACAAATTGTGAAAATTGTGATTTTGAATAGGAAAACCGCCAAAGACATTAGAAAGTAGTGAGTGAAGCCAATGTAATGAGTACCCGGTAACTGTTTTTTCCTCTCCCTTAACGAAAGGTTGGATCAAGTAAAGCATGGGTCTTTCCTCCCTAGCCTATCATAGGCTAGAGTGGTGCATTATGATCTTACAGTTGAAGTACCCTTATACTAGGGCATGACGAAAACCCAGACTTTTTTACGACCCCGGGTAAACCCGGCCACATTACCCGAGGGTTACTCCCGGGTAGCGTAACAACAAAAAAAATCGTGTGGGGTGGCTAATGAACTGTGGAAGGAAAGTAGCTTCATCAATTATCGTAATATCTTGAACTAATGCTGAATCTATAAACAATGACGTTACCGAGGATAGTATAGTATTCATATCACGAAGAAGAGGAACAGCAGGGGACATAAGATAACACTCACTTTTCGTTGCATCTGCTTTATATCTTGTCACAAGTCAAGTCAAAGTCACGATGCGAGGGGCGATGGGAGGGGAAGGGGGGGAGAATGGACACCGATGAGAGTAAACAAGGATAAGGAAAGGTGATAGGCTGTTTAAGTTTTGACTTCTAGGGATTGAAAAACATAAGGAGTTGTGGTAAGATACGCGGTAAATCTTCTGGAAGATCGCACGAGGGGTCTAGCACGAGGATTGGGGGGGGGGGGTGGGGGAATACTAAACACCCCCCTCTCCTGGCCACAGCGGCGCATGAACAAGGAACATTATAATTCAAAAGAAAAACGGCCCCGCCAAGAACAAAAGATATGAGAAAAGCACAGGTTTACATTTAGCCTCTGCCTACAAGTGACACCTCAATTTCAAGAAACGGGGTTTTACGGTAAACGGGTAGTGGAAACAGTACCCGTACCCCGGGTACCCTCGTCTTCCCTACCTTATACAACTAAACTCAAAAGTAAAACCCTAGTAAAAAAAAAAAAAAAAAAGTTATATCTAATAATTATGTCTTATCAATAACTCTAAATGCAACTGGTTACCGGGGAAGCAACACATGACGAATTCACTCGTCTAACAAGATTTTGCGTTTTCACTAGTCTAGTTGGCAAAGGTGCCAATATACCCAAATGTGGAGACCTGGCCCTGGGTACAATAACCAACGGTCGGCTAAAAGATTTTGAATATCAGGATTGATTTAATATCAGGACAGCTTCACAAACGCTTTTCAGGCGCGTTGTGGGATGAGCGCTTTATGGTTTTTTTAAAAACGAAAAAAGCGCTTAAAATGCGATTTCATGAGAAATTATTTCGCTCGATTGTGCTCAAATTCACACAAATGTATATCTATAAAATTAATGTTCTGGTGAAAAATATTAAAATCGAATAAAGCATGTACATAGAGGTAGGCATAAGGAGGACTAATGAATTGTAATACATGAGTAGCGTAATGATTAACAGACTTAATGACACTTGAGCTATAAATGCTAACAAAGTTTTACTATTCACAAACAGAACATTATTAACAGTAAATGGGACAAGCTTACCATTCAGGTGATCAAGTGAGTTCAAGTGATTGTGAACCATGCCTAGTACACAAAGCTTTTCTCTCGATTTGGTCTTCCTTTTCTGCAACTAGTGTTGACGTTACACGGGCCAAACCACTCAACCTGAAACTATAGAAGCGGCCAGTGCATACGCGCGACAGCACAACGATTCATTCGATTACATCTGAACGCCAATAAAGCACCACAGCATTACAATTTTGCATACTAGAGCTGAATATTCGTTTTAAGTATGCGCAAACAGACTGAATAGTGTTTAGTGGCGGCCAGATTACAATTTGTAGATACCAAAGCATGCGTTGTACTTGTGTCTCCCGTTCTCCGACCTGTCGTAGCGCTCAAGTGAGTTTAGGTGTGTCTAGCGTCTAGCACAGGTGCTTCCACAGCCTCGCCAATGGAGGCTGCCATAACACGTGACAGGCTACTGTAAGATACGTTACCAGAATTATACACTTATTTATAGGATGTTGCGGTGTACCCGAAAAACGGGTAATATTTGGCGTAGGTAAAATTACCGACCTCGGGTCGGGCCGTCATTTCCTACCCGAAACGTAGAACGGTCGGTTTAGAAGTAATAAAGAAACACGCCAATCAGCTCCTTTCAAACCTCCCGCGCACACGCCAAACGAACAGCTGACGTCGGAGCGGACCAACCGCCACGACGTGAGCGCGGCTATGCTATGATGCTGTGTCCTTGGCTCTTCCGGGCTGTTCCCGCTGGAGTAATAGGCCCTACTGACCGTCATTACTCGTGTTCTGGTTATTCAACGCTAATAACGGCATAAAGCAAGTTGAATATTACGTACGTGGGCAAATGGTGAAAAGAAACAACGCTAATAAACATCGTCTAATGCCTAGGAGGCAAGGCGGCAGGCCTAGAACAAAGTTGCAATTCATCTAGAAGTCCGATCTAGTGCGCATCGTTGCGCGCAGCAGAGCGTTGGGCGGAGTCAGACCGAAAGGCTGGTGCAAACGCGCGATTTCGTCAGATGCATGGCTGGTACAAACGCATGATTTCGTCGGCCGGAAGAGAAAAATACGCGATCGCATCGGTTTTTTCTTGGGGTTTTCGTATCGGAAATATTAGAAAACGATTGTTACGATATTATTTCCGAGAGAAACGAACGATTGATGCAGGAAAACGATAATAGCAGGTTTCACTGTACTAGGCCTAGGCCTACTCAAGCAAAAGTTCATAAGACGCCGATTTGGAAGTACTTTGTGTCAACACAGCCCAGAGTGGCAACCTGCAACCAATGCAAACTGTTTTGTAGGATTTTTTTTTTTTAAATGAATTCACAAATAAAAAAAAATTCACTACCCGAGCCCGACCCGAGGGTACTTCAATTACCCGACCCGAGCCCGACCCGAGTTCAAAAACCACTACCCGCACATCCCTACTTATTTACTTCAGTTCTTTTGTACTTGGGCATGACTGAGGAATGCTCCCAAAACAAAATTAGATGCGCCTGTTTCTGTTTGAATGGTGAATGGTAAGGTCTGGGCAGCACAGAATAAGTGCTCCACGAGTTTATTTTTTAGTGTTACGAAGGCTTCCTCTGTTTCAGTTGTGCATTCAAATTTTTTTTTCCCGAGTGAGTTTGTTCAGTGGTCCTATGATTGTTTGGTGCAAATCGTCTGTAGGCCCTACCAGGATGGCATACCTATCATACCAAAGAGCCGATACATAGGCAACTACCGGTACTGCTGCTGAAAGGGTAGCCATATTTACAAAAAAAAAACTCAGCTATACCACTAGAACAACATAATCTAGACTTTTACACCCAAGTTATATAAATACCAACCCCAGGGACTCATACAACCATAATAGCAATGTACAACACACCAAAACAAGGTGTTAAACCGGCAGATGGAAATTTGTTATCACACACTGAAGAGCTACTTTATCAAGTG
Organism: Sweltsa coloradensis; assembly: GCA_024449915.1. NCBI lineage: Eukaryota > Metazoa > Arthropoda > Insecta > Plecoptera > Chloroperlidae > Sweltsa > Sweltsa coloradensis. The sequence goes on from JAMZAV010004500.1 coordinate 40,521, forward strand.
TAAAAAATTCAATACATTATACTAGGAAAACGCTAAAGTCCCGCCGCGTTGATGGATGAGCTTTTTAAAGTTTTTAGTTTGCGTGGGATATCTTTACTTTTGCAAGTGCTTTGTTTTGTTGCCTACGCATTGTAGGTGATTGTTGTCAAGTTTCTATTGTTTCTTGTCAATTGGTATTATTTACCGTAAAAAACTTATATTAAAAGCTTTATTTCTATGGATTCTGGCCAACTTTTTCTTTCAAAAGGTACTACATCACCATAACCTTAATGTCCATGTATAATATGAACGTTGTAGCCCCACCCGTTTGGTCAGAATTGGCCCAAATGGCACGAAAATATCGCACAAAAAATCAAAAAAATCGTAAAGTACGATATTCATGAGAAATATTTCTTCGATTGTACCCAAAAACGTGGCAGGTCTAAGTTCAGAGATTTCGAAGATCCTGTCAAATTTTCATCAAGATCGCATATGCCGTTTGCCCGGTAGAGAGCGAAGAAACAGACAAAAATACAAACAAAAAAACACACGAGCTAAATTTTTTGGGGGGTCAGTGAAATTGAAGTCTCGCTTTGCTCATCCAATAATTTAATACTAGGAGACTTCAACTACTGGATTTTTAAAAAATGAAACTGCGTATGCGATCTTGATGAAAATTGGAGGGGACCTTCGAAATCTCTGAACTTAGATCTGCCAAGTTTCTGGGAACAATAAAAAAAATTCTCATGAATATCAATACTATCTTACTTATTATATCATTTATGATTTTTCCCGATTTTTAATGCAATATTTTCGTTATATTTGTGCCTATTCTGACCAAACGGGTGGGTCTTCAACGTTCATACTTGTACAGGCGGCCACACTAGATAATCCAAGATTTCAGCGCCGATTCAATTGCGTCGGGGCCTACAGGGTAGGTAGGCTTAGTCACTTTGATTTACTGTCCCCCACTGAAAATCAGTTATATAACTGAGTGGGTAGACTCTAAATACAATTTATTTATTTATAGGCATATGTTCCAATTATCGCACATATTGTTATATATAAAAAAATATAGTACTTACACTAAACGTGTAATATTCTGTGACCACATGCAATATGCACACAAGTTATTTACTTCATGTAGACCAGCGGTTCTCGACCACTGTGTCGCGACCCACTGATGTTATTATAATACTAGGGAAACGCCAAAGTCGTTGTTAGACGAGTGAGTGAGCCATGTGTTGAGTGCGCCGGAACATTTGCATTTAAGTTTGATTATAATATTCGTATGCATAATAGGGTATTTAAGTTTAGGTCATAGCTTAGGCCATAATGCTCCACTGTAGCCTATGATAGGCTAGGGAGGCCAAAGGTAAGGGGAAGAAAAGGAATGTTACCGGGTACTCAACACATGGCTCACTCACTCGTCTAACAACGACTTTGGCGTTTCCCTAGTTTTATAAACAAACAGAAAGCACGCCAATTAATGGCGGCGTAGAATGTGTTTTTGTTTGCAAAAATAACAAATTAAACACGGCCCATACTATGTTTTAATTATTCCTGTTTGATCTTTAATTGTTTGTACCAAGGCAGTGATCAAGATCCACGAATCTCAATGGAGTTTCTACAAACCATGGATGTAACTATTTTAAGTCCATGCACAAACCAATCGTATCTTCTGTCGCTAAAGCAAATTTGTAGTATAAAAATTACAAAAGACATAAAAATTGTATGGGATTATTCATGTACATCGTACTTTATTTCGCATGCCAACCATCTAGGTTAATAATATTAATTACAAATAAATAAATAATTTCTGTAGTGTTTTAACATTGCAGAATAGTATAAGAAACATAGCCAGTACGAGAACGAGCTAAGATTGCAAGGTTTACTCAATCTCCGTGCGGAGTTTTGGGTAATCTTGAGCGTGCAAGTTTCGATGCATCTTGGCCAGTGCCGCGCACCTCTTGACATCCCAAAAATTATAATTCTTCCCGAAAAAACATTGTTGTTAAAATAGAACCTACACATTTAAGCCCATTTATCAATTTATTGGATGAGCATAGCGAGCGAAGCGAAGATTCCATTTCACTACACTGGAGAAAAAAATCCAGAATGTTTTTTTTTTTTTTCTTTCTTTCTTTCTGTATTTTTGTGTGTTTGTTAACACGATTCCGGCTAAACCGATACTCCGATTGCAATGAAATTTTATGGAGACCTTCGAAATCTCTGAACTTAGAACTGCCACGTTTTTGAGCGCAATCGGGAAATTTTTTCACATAAAAAACGCAATTTTACGATTTTTTTCGATTTTAAAAAAAATTTCTTTGACTTATAACACCTACATGCTTTATCCGATTGTAATGATTTTTTCACAGAACCTTAATTTTATGAATTAAGATATTCGTGTGAAATTTGAGCGTAATCGAAAAATTATTTCTCATGAAAATCAAAATTTTATGTTTTTTTTTCTTTTTAAAAACAATTCTTTGACTTATAACACCTACATGCTTTATCCTATTGTAATGATTTTTTTACAGAACCTTAATTTCATGAATTAATATATTCGTGTTAAATTTGAGCGCAATCGAATAATTATTTCTTATGCAAATTGCAATTTTTCGATTTTTTTCTTTTTAAAAAATTACGATTAATTAAAACAATTAAGTTAATTTTTTATTTTATTTAATTTAATTATAAAAATTAAGTTAATTTTTTATATAATTTAATTTAATTAAAAAAAATCTTCGACTTAGTAATGATTTTTTCACAGAACAACAGAAAATCCGCGTAACACATGGCATCTCAATGCACCATATACGCTCATCCAACAACGCGGCGGGACTTAAGCGTTTTCCTAGTTATTTACCTACCTAAGGTCTCCCTAGCCTATCATAGACTAAAGTGGTGCATTATTACCTTACAGTTGACGTGCCCTTAGCCTATACCAACTAAACATAAAAGTTAAAAACCCTATTATCTATACCTATATAATTATCAAAATAAAATGCAAATGTTGCCGTGTACTCAACACATGACTCGCTCACTCGTCTAACAACGACTTTGGTGTGTTCCTAGTCGAGTTGGCTAAAGCGCCCTTATAGCCGAAATGTGGGAGACGTGGGTTCAATGCCCGGGAAAGATTTTGTAATTTCTGGATTGTATTTTTTAAATTATTTTACATGTTTTGAAATGCATATAACGCAGTGTAGACCATCATCTGTGACAATACTATGGAAAACATAGCCAGTACGAAATACGTGAAAATATTGCAAGGTTCACTCAATCTACGAGCGGAATTTGGGTGTACCTTGACGTCCAACATTCGATTAACCTTGGACACGGCATTTCACAGCCAGGTAAATAACAAACAAAATATATTATTTCAAAATGAAAATCATTGTCGTTAAAATAATTTCTATACATTTCAACGTATTTTTCAGTTTTTTATTTCTTGCAGGTTTAAATCACAACAGATTGTGCTTATTTTGTTAGCAGTTCTCAGTTACCTGGTCACGGATGTCTGTTTAAAATTTCAGCTCGGTCTATTTGGCCGTTCGGCCGTATGAGCCTGGACAGACAGACATTTAACATTTAACAGAATTAATCACGACCAAGGCCCGATCGAGTAGCGTTGTAGACTACGTTCGCTGCGCTCACTTGTCTAACTAGGAAAACGCTTTAGTCCCGCCGCGTTGATGGATGAGCTTTTTTGTAAGTTTTTAGTTTGCGTAGGACCACTTTTCCTTTGCAAGTGCTTTTTGAATGCATTGTAGGTGATTGTTGTCAAGTTTCTATTGTTACTTGTTAATTGTTACTATAAAACCTCAAAAAAACACACATTAAAACCTTTATTCTATGGATTCTGGCTAACTTTTTCAACTTTTTCTTTCAAAAAGCAATACATAACCATTACCTTAATGTACATGTAAAATATGAACGTTGTAGCCCCACCCGTTTGGTCAGATCGGCCCAAATGTCACGAAAATATCACGCTAAAAATCTAAAAAAATCGTAAAAGTACGATATTCATGAGAAATATTTCTTCGATTGTACCCAAAATCAAAACACTTCTAAGTTCAGAGATTTCGAAGGTCCCCTCAAATTTTTGTCAAGATTGCATATGCCGTTTTCCCGGTAGAGAGCGAACAAACAGACAAAAAAAAAATAAAAAATAAACAAATAAAAAAAACACCCGAGCTAAATTTTTTGGGGGGTCAGTGAAATTGAAATCTTCGCTTCGCTCATCCAATTATTTATATTAAAAAAAGACAAAAAATAAAGTTGATTTAATTTACTTCATAAACAACTTCAAAATTAAGATTTAATTTATTCTCTTGATTCATTTTGGATCTCTTCAAAATGAATACCCTGCAATTGTTAACAATGCTCTGTGTGTTTTACTTCCCTTCTCCACTTAATACCTGATGTGTCGTGAACAGGTGTGAGGTGTGTCACAACTCACAAGTATTTGGTTTATTTATTGTTATATTGAAGTCTATCCACATACCGCCAAAGTTCTAAGGGCGAAATGAAAGTGAGTGACAGCTAGGGGTGTGCGAGTACCCAAAATTTCGACTAGTCACATTTAGTCTAGAATTTGGTAAGTATTAAAAAAAAAACGCGATTTTGGTGGAGGTGCCGGGTAGCCTGCAGCAAATTCGCCCCAATTCGTACAAATGGTGGAGGTGCGTGTGTGAAAAAGTAAATATCGCGATGCATTTTTGATGCTACCTTACCAATCTTGTTTTTCGAAAGAAAAAAAAAGTGCTGTGGACATCAGCAATAAAGGAAGGCGATATGTCAATTTTCCAGCAGCAATGAATGCCACAAGTAAGTTGGAAATAAAATCTAAAGATCAGTTTAAGAAAGATGTAATTCAACACTAGACCAGTCTTCAGGAGGGTTTGAAGAAATACTTTTCTTCTAATTCAACAAAGGGAATAGAATGGGTTATCTCTCCATTTGCAGTTCTACCCCTTCATGCACAAAGACTTGCGTCGGTAAAGTTGCGGACGCAAATATTGGCAAAGATGGAGGAAGTGTCTCCGGTGATAGTGTTTGGAGATCAATGGTAACGAAATGCAAACAAAAACCAGTCCTAAATAACTCGAATAAATTATTCTAGCACAAATAGAGCATTTCTAGATAGAAAACCGCATTTATTAAATTTTGTGTTTTTGGCAACCTGCAACGTATATAGTGGTCAAAAGTCTCAAAATTTACCATCCACTTTGGAGTAGTGGCTAGCGAGAGGCATTCCTATGCTGAACGTCGCGGGTTCAAATTTCACTTGATTTTTATGAACTTTTTTGCAACTTTTTACTCAATTTTTAACGTTACTTGCCTGCTTTACTGTATGTTGGTACAAATTTTTTTGATAAAATATTCATTTTCTGATACAAAAAAGAGAGGGTTGACATTTGCGTCACATCCAGAGTATCCGCAACTTTACCAAAATATCTAGCAGTCTGCTAATGCAGCTACCTTTGTGCATAAGGTTTTTATAGCCCTATGATTTAACACATATATTTGCGTTAGTCCGTCATTTTTAACTAAACGCAACTTTGCGCCAGTAAATCTTTGTGCTGGTGGACACATAAACGACGTGTCAGACGTAACGTATCCAGAAAAAGTAAAGTTGATTTAATTTACATCATAAACAACTTTAAAATCAAGATTTAAAGAGGTCTCTTTTGATTCATTGTGGATCTCTTCAAAATGAATACCCTGCAATTGTTAACAATGCTGTGTGTTTTACTTCCCTTCTCCACTTGATACCTGTGTGAGGCAACTTTCTCAACTTTAAAAACAATAAAGTCACAGAACAGATCCAGACTACTTGATGTTGATAGTGAGATGCACGTCGGTCTGTCTACCATTCACCCTCGTACTGAAAAACTGTGTGAATTACATCAGTCCCAGGTAACCCACTGATAAGGAAGCACGTGACATTTGCACATTGGCACATACATTGGTAAATAACTGTTGATATAATATTGTAATTTGCAAAATGAAACAAAAAGTTTGTTTAATCTGGTTAAATATTATTTCGTTGAAATGTGGGTACACCCTCGTAAGTGTGTCGCGTAAAGACACGTACTCAACATGTGTGTCGCAGCAGAAAAAAGGTTGAGAACCGCTGACGTAGACAATACGCAGTATATTCAAATTAATAACACCTACACACACCAAATAGCTTAGTAACTGGGAAGCAGTGTTGGGTAAGTGCCTTTAAAAATGGACCTAGTTCCAGTTAAAAGTTCCTCATAAAAAAGGAACTCTTTCCATGGAAAGAGCTGAATACAGTGGATGAATGTTGAACACATTTACTTTTAAAAGCCCAAATTACTTACCCCCCGTCTGGGCCCGGGGTAGAATTTGGCCCAGAGCATGGCTCTGCTGATCGTAAAAGGCGATTCAAGAGAAAAAGTCCACCTCGCAAACATCAGCTAGAAAGAGAGGAGTATCTTACTCCCCGAAAGTAGAGGCGAGCTCTGGCAATCGTCGTCGGGGACCTTGTCCCCTTCCCTTGACGACCCCCCGGCGACGATGACAATGACACAACAAACGATGACAAAGACGATGACGACCGCGACGTGAGAAATCCCCCTTCCTCCCCTTACCCGTGGCTGGTTCTGACCAGCATGGGCCCCTCCCCCCCCCCCCCCTTAGGCTAGAGTGGTGCATTATGACCTAACGGTTGACGCGTCCTTAATCCAAATAAACCAAAATACTTACCTAATTATTGTACGTGTGCAAAACGATGAGAAACCTAGGCTTCACTGTTTCCAGGACGAGCACAATCAGCCCATGTGTTGACAGACGCCATCTTGCAATTCCGACCGATTGAGTCAAACTAACTAATTCAACTATGACCATTATATTATAATTTCGAACAAAATACAGTTCACATATTTAAATAATTTAATAAAAATAATGCTTAAGCTTAACTCTTAATGAAATGGAAAAATGTCATTTCTTATCCTGCATAAAATTAATAGTTTTACTTTTGACTATAAGAATTAATTTGGCACTATGTTTCTGCGATGCTTTGGAAATTTTTGGTGAAGGATACTTTTGACTACCTTCTTGCGATGTTCCTGCGATGCTTTGGCAAATGGCGGCTTTTGACTACCTTTTCGCGATGTTTCTGCGACTTTAAAAGGAGGTAATATATTACCTGTGATTTTTTTTCTATGTTTCCATGAAGAATACTTGTGACTGCTTTTTTGCGATGTTCCTGCGACTCTTTAAAAGGTCGCAGGAAGGTTTCCAAAACATAGTCAGTGTTTTGAATATGTTTCAGATAGGTTTTAAATATGTTTTGGCAAAGTGACGACCTTTTGGATAAGTTTTGGCGAAGATTTTACGATGTAAAATTTTTGTAAGGGCAGTTCCAAGTTCCTCTAAAACTAGGAAACGCTCAGTTGGACGCGTTGATAAGCGAGCACGTGCTATAGCTAGACCCACATTGCACATTTTATTAAATTTAAAAAATTACGACGTTCGCGTTTCCAGTATTATTTATTATTGCCAAGGTATTTGGGTAAACCCGTGTTTAAATCTTTACTTTAAAATCCACCGCCATCTAGAGGACCTTGACTCCTTGGGAAAACTTTAAACTCTTTGTTGACAAATAATAGACTGCTTCCTCGAAAGTATTTTGATTACTTCTAGGTGGCAGTGCATTAGAAACTTCGCGCGTCTTTTCGTTGCCATGGCAACGTTACTTTTGTTATAATGTAATTTCCATCTACACTACTTATCGGATCAAAATAAAATTAACATATTCGTGACCGGACGGACATTCTAAATGATTTGGCTATCTCAGATTTTGTCGCCGTTGAGTTTGAAAAAAAAACTTTCGATTAACTTTAATGTAACTTTTTAACTTTTTGAACGATTTTGCCACAAAACTAATGGCATTCAATCGAGAACAAAACTTGCGGATGGTGAAAATTTCAACTCGATCCGAGCCTCCGTTCGAACGTTATCGCGAGACATACAAACAAAAAAAAAAACAAACAAACAAACAAACAAAAAAAAAAACAAAACCAGTGACTATTTTTTCCGGCAGAGTCAAATGGAAACGCTCGCTTCGCTCGCTTAATAAAAGGAGCTAGGGCGTTCTTAAGTTCCTTTCCAAATGGAACTGTCCTAAAAAGTTCCTTTTTTCAATAGGTACTCTAACCATTTTTATTTAGATCTTCTCGAGAGGGTCAATGATTAGTAGATATCCGAATTTTTACTTAAAACCGATGTAACGGTACAGGCCTTGGCCCTAGATAATTTTATTTTTTGTAATGAAAATCGTAATAATTTGCATAAATGTCTCATCAAGAAACCAGCGGATAATTTTCGGACTTTAATCAATAAGTGAATATATCGTCATGTGTGTGATAATTTGCATATACCTATGCAAATTACAAGCAGCTAGCCTGCTACATCAACCTAGGGTTGATTTTGTGCCACATTCCATAGTGGAGCGAAGGCTCATGTTTTTGGTTTGGCGTTTACGAGTGTGGCCTATTCGTGACGTCACGCCCATGATAAATCTGTACCGAGCTAGAATTCGGCAGAGGCTTCACAATTTCACCCTGTGCGGTAGGATTTGGAAATCGGCGAACTCCGAGAAAACGCAGCTCAGGAATGCGAATGTTAGTCGAGATTTTCGGGTGGCGGAGTCCACCAATGGCAAAGGCAAACCAGAACGAGCTCGCGCCATAGCAAATTTTGAACCCCTAACCAATGAGTGTGCTGGCGGAAGAGCACCCGGTATCCGGTGACGCTGGCTTCTGCAAACCTGCGGAATCGACAGCAGGACACTCCTAGGCGAACCAGTGACTGAGCCAGTTGCTTTTGTCACGAGCTCCAGGGTTTTGCCGGAACACCGAGGCGTCGCACGGAGAGCCATGGCTACAGCAAGAGCCCCGCACCTAATGGGGAAGGCCAAGTGGCAAAGGAGAGAGGTTCAACTTTATTAAGATTTTTATATAAACAACTTCAACCCCACGGGCAACGTTTTGGTGATCCACTAGCTTCATGGTGATCCCGAAAGAAAGCGTCGTTCCGATGACGACCTAGGCAACCACAATATGGTTAACCCTAATTTATAAAGCTTCGGGGAGCATTGTCTCAAGTCAAGTGTATCTTTACGATCTTTGGATCACTTTTGCGGTGTCGTATACAGGGTGCACGTGTTATGTGCCGATAATAATTGACCCACGTGGTCGTACAAATACCACCATGCAGGCGTGTAGCCGCATCTCTCTCTCCTTCCAGAACTTTGAGATCCAGCTTTGACCGGCATCTGCCTTCGTGTGCCGTAGCGCCCGAAGAGAGGCGTCGAGACGCCAAGGTCGCCGTCCACACGGAACGCTCACGCGACGCGTCTACGCTTCCTCCGGACCATCAAATCGACGTCATCATCACCATCACCCTCCCCCTTGCGTCAAGCAAGAAGACGACGGAATAGGATGGACAATGACGTGGAACAGTGATGAGTAAACAGCAAATGCTGATTGGTTTTATGTTATGATTATCATGTACCTCTGTTCAATACCACCTAAGTAACTGATAAACTTGATTGGGCCCAACAGTAAATTCACTAGTAGGCCTACTAATTTAACTTCCTTGTGTAACTTAGAGCCAACTTTTTAAATTATACATCCACTAAATTCAACCTTGATTTTGCTTGAGACGGTGCATGTGCAACCTTGCCTCCCTAATTTCATTTATTCATAAGTAGTAGACCCTCAGTCTACGAGTAGGCGGTGCTGAACCGCATAGTCTAGGTACGAGCGAACGTGACGACCCAGGGACCTGACGCTGTAGATCTCCATCGGCGCGGCTCATTGCCAGCACACGCGGTAAGGCTGGTGGTCCACCCCTCCTTGGGTAGGACACCAGGCGGTGCTGAGCCTGTGTTGCCATTGCTTGTCCATGTGTAAATGTTTTGCTAGGGCTGTTTCCTTTTCTAAGAATCTCGTGAATAAGCTAGCTGGAGGGCAACACAATAGTTTCGCTACTCGCCGGCCTAAAGTGATTATTAATTTAATTGCGAGTGTCGAACACTCTGGCACAGGTCGGTTCTCCGGGCAAGGAGTAGCAAGGTGTCTTCCCTTGTTAGGTCGCTAGGCAGCAACTTTCAAGGATAGGCAACAAGGTGAAGGCACACCGAGTATTTGCAAAGAATGCATAAAATATGGTGTGAATCAATTTTGAATGATCTTTGGGTCGTTGCATTATGTGGTGTTCACCACCCATGTTGGTTGCAAAACATGGAGCAGTGCCTCATCATCGACACGACGCAACTACCTAAAAGATCATTCAAAACTAAAGGATGATTGTATTGAAAAGAATGAAGTTTAGCTGGCAATGCGACTAATGATGGTGAGAAACCCACGGGGGATGGGGGTTGATCACTGAGTTGTGGGAATGGGGATAGGGGGTTGACAAGAATTTAGAACAAAAGACAAATTTTAGATTTCCAGGAAACTTAGTATTTCACAATCCCTTCATCTTGTAAGTAAACTATGACCTAAATGATGACTACCCTTAAATTTGTACAGTCAAGTTATGAAAAAGGAACTTATGAAAATAAGTTACAGATCCTGGAAAATTGGAACTATGGCGTTCCTTAGTTCCTGTCTGGAAAAAATGAACTAGTTCCTTCCTTAGTTCATTCAAGTAAGTTAGTTAGTTATTGGGGTTTTAGGGCACAAAACAGTAAAGTTATCAGTGCCCATTTAGTTCCTACCCAACTCTGCTGGCAAGTTACCCAGAAAAACATAGAAGCAGTTATATGGATATCACTATTATTTAACCGAGTCCGAAGTTATCCAGAAAAACATAAAAGACAGTTACTATATGGATAGGGGTGTGCAAATCCACGAAATTTGGATTCGAGTCAATTTTAGCAGATTCGAGTTTTCAAAGTATTCAAAACTTTTGAATTTCCTGCCGTTTACCCGCGTCTATCAGCCGCGAATTAGGTCATGAAATTTTAAACAAAGCTTTTTTTCAAAGTTTTGGTGGAGGTGCCGGGTAGGTAGTCAAAATTAAATTAATCCTGGGCTCCTGGCTGGTTCATAATATGGTGGAGGTGCCAGGTCATAAAACGCAATTGTGAGATCGTAATAATTCGAGAAAACAAGGAACACTAGAGCAGCCAAGTGGTCGAACCGCGAACTGTTATTTCGGGGGTACTGATCGCGGAACATCATGCAAGAGGTATGGGTTTCTCACATATATCCCGACCTAACACTAAGAAATAATGTTCGGTGCCACAGTGCTCATCAAAGAAAACATATAATATATACTTTAATTTATTTCCAAATGATACAAAATGAGGAATGAGTGGAAAAGGGTACTGTTAATTGCGAAACCAATCACTAAACACACGTGTGTCTGCAGTCTGCACTTTCGTGGTTTCGAACAGCATTGTTCTGCTGAGTAATAGGCTTATACTACCGGCGAGTTATTTTTCTGGCAATTTTATATTATGCACATAACGTTTAAAGGTGGGGTAACATTAAAACGTTTACAATTTTTGTGGTAAAATAAACTTTTTGATTGACCTACTTGGTGTGTCTAGCCGGTGTCCTGAGTCCTGACACTGTCAAACTAGGAATATCCTACATAAAATTCAAATACGCCAATATAAAATCATTATGACAGTTCTAAATATTTAGTCCAGTAGTCCTACTCGGTACCTACATCTATTTGTAATTTAGGCCTTCACTTGTTATAATAATTGGCCTGGGACAAACACTTAAATGGGCCTACGCCACCACTACAAGTGTTAGTATTTAAATGTGAATTTAAATGACTTTGCGCGGAGCTTTTACAGGCTGTGATTTTTTATTACTGAGTGTAAAATCAATCGTAAGGTCAGCCTTACGAATTATGCACTATTCGTCGTACGGTCATCGACGATACCACCTAACATATATGCTAATAGTTTAAAATATCACTGTGCATTGTGGCGAAGTGGTAGCGCGTTTGAGTTCTATGCAAAAGGTCGTCAGTTCAAATTGATGTTCGGTCGTTTTTTTTTATTGTTCTATTTAGACATATGTTTTTCAGCAAATGATTTCATAACATTCGGCCTCGTCGCGGACGCATTTCTACGTCAAAAATAATAAAAGTGTTATGTGAAGTGAATCGCACTTCATGAACATAACACAAATGGCGTCTTAATTATTACGATGTGAAATAGTTTGTCAATGCATTTTTCGAAAGTGCAACTGACCGTAGGCCCTATACGCATTCATATTGGTGTGTATGTTTTTTCCCCTAAATTCGTTTTGGAAATAGTAAAAAGTGGTGTTATGTTTTTTATTGTATTTTCGCATTCCTCGCATTGCAATCCAAATAAAATCCATAGTAAATTGCAATAATACGTGCATAAGTCACCCCAGTTTTTATCTCGCATATACCACCTAGTGATTGCTCCTGCAGAAGTTAGAAAAAGTGGAAACACAATACTAGCACTATTAATTCAGAAGAAATCATTTTTTTTAATATTGCAAGTATTGTTTTCGTTTTAGCTTGTTTTTATCAGCAACTTTTTAGTGAAAAGTGACTAAGAAGTAGTAAGAATGGAATTAACTGTGTGATTTTTAAAGCAAATATGAGAATATGGTTTTATTTAACCATTTGGCCGTGTTATTTTGGTTTTATTAAATAAAACCTAAACACACATCTCTACGCATTCATACAGCTGACCAACAGCCTGTCACATCACTGTAGGCCACACATTCATAGTTTTGCCATCATTGCCTGTGCAACCACAAAGATGATGTGGTTTGCATTAAAAACTACTTCTCCCTCAATAAATGTCCGCGATCCTTCTCCAATCCATAATGGCTCGAATACTAACGAAGTGTATTTACTTCCATTTTAAGCGTAAAACCACTTTTAATATGCGTTCAAACACAATGTTTTCAACGTTATTACATGTATTGCGTCTATGCTGTCTGCTTGACTACCGCCGAACGAGCGGCCATATTGACGAATGCGTGCGCTATCTACATTCTCTTGTTTCCTCAAATTGTTTGTACGCGATTAAGCTCAAAATACTTCATATCAAAATATTGACATAACAAATGCACAATTTCGTAATTTTGGTGGAGGTGCCGGGTAGTCGAAATTAATCTGGTGGTAAAAACTGTCATCGAATCTTTGGAAAGATTCGATTCGGATTTGAAATGAAAAACATAAATTCGCACACCCCCAGATATCACTATTATTTAACTGAGTCAACGAACAACCAAAGTCATAGTGAGTAGAATGCGGTTGTGCTACCTACTTTTTTGCTTCCTATCGTCTCCATCATGGGCCTTGACATCCATTCAATATGTTGGCAAAGCACTGCTAAATGTACTTTTTCTCATTGCAAAAGCTATACAAAAATGTTTGCAAATTGGTAAGGTAACGTTGCTTGCTGCTCAATGTGGCTGCTTTGTTGTACAAGAAATCCCCTGGACGGTGTCGCCTATGGCGACTCTGGACAAAGGTCGAATCATAAGTCAGACAGGATCAATCACACTTCAGTGCTTATCAACAGCTCTTGTTGACAACTTGATGGGAAGGTGTGGAAAATGGGAAGATCAAATATGAGAAATCTGCAAATACTTTCTTTTACACATATTAATTAGAAATCGGTGGTTGTCGAGGGGGGCCCTAGGTTGCGGTGCCTGTAAGCATGGCACACCTTGCACTATAGACAGTTATACCACTGCTTTTATGCCTTATTTACTACTCACAATCATGCAGATTCTCAAATCTGAGAAGAGCTATTCGCTAATCCGCACTGTTAAAAATTAACTACAATACAATATTTTCATATTCCAATGTACCATTCGTTGTTGTCTCTCCATGATTAAAGTCGGCCTATTTCTGCTGAGCAGGTCATAGAACATAATAGTATGTGATTTCAGCAAACACATTCCTTTGTTTATTGTCATTTAAATCAAAGTCGATTATGTAAATGTCTTCAATGTCTATGTTTTCATTTTACATCGATGTCCAGCCATAAATAAATACATTCATATTTAGAGTCTACCCACTGTCATATAACTGATTTTCAGTGGGGGACATTAAACCAAAGCGACCAAGCCAACCCTGTAGGCCCCGACGCAATCGACGAGTGAGCGATAACCAACCAAAGATCAATCTTTTAAAATAGGAAATATAGCAATCAGTGGTATGGACAGTGCGAACACATGTACCGGTAGATCAATGCCAGAATCAGCAAAGCCAATTCAGAACAACTTTGAATTTATTATATTATGTGCCTCTTGGCTAGGATGGCTCCAAAGTCACCGTTTACTAATTCCTTAGCTAAGAACAATGTACAAAATAATACAATAGATGTTAGCACTAAACTAAAGTCCAAATGGGAAGTTAAAAAACTTCTGCATGTTGTGGGAATCGAACCCTGGACCTTCTGCATTGGAAGCAGAGATGCTAACCACAAGACCAACGAGCCACACATATATATAGCCATATATAGCAATAGAAAAAAATCTTATGGGAAAGGGTTATGAAAGCAATGAATAGAGATTTATATATGTAATATCAATTATTATGTTTATCAGATACAAGAGTGTATAATTTAAACAATAGACAATCCATAGATAGTTTTAAGTCAATATTACGCCAAATGCTTTGAACATAAAATTAGTATAACAAAATATACAAAATAATATAAAAGATGTTAGCAGTAAATAAAAATTGTGATCTGTTTTTCAATATTGGTCAGTACATAAATGCACAATGCAATGGTGATGTCGTGCGAGTATTTGAATGTATGGAGTTAGTTTAAGAGCTTGCCGTTTCTTGGTTAATCTTCTTGTTTGTGGATTGCTCTAATCCTGCAGCTTCTCGGCGTGCCATGTTCAGCAACACCTCGGAACTCTCGAGGATCTAAAACAAAGCATCACTGTGTTAGAAAGTAAGAGTTTTCACTTTTCAGGTTAGAATACCAATGAAAGTGGAAATAAAATTGTAAATGCATCTACCATCGAAAACTAATACAAACCCAAAAGTAGACCTACTAATTTGGATAAATTTCATTATCCAAAACTATCGTTCTAAGACATAAATAAGTTTCTACCATCAGGGAGTAAGAGTAAATCAAATGGAATGGCTAATAAGTATGTTTGAAAAGTTAGTTTTTATTCTCTTGTTGGTATTGACAGTTTAAATTTTCCCGCACAATTGCTGCCAACCTCGATGCCAGTGTTTGGTTGATCGTACATTTCCGTAACGTGACGCAATTCTCGCATGACTATTTTAATCTTCCAGTTCCTCCAAGTCTTTACTCAAAATAAGTAGTTTCCATTTTCCGAAGCAGTACGTTTTATTTAATGCCAAATATTGTTTGATCTAGAGAGCAGTCACATGTTATTTCTTAACCGGTGGCCACAGTACAAAGTTAGTCGGAAGGTGACAGTGCTGCGATCCCTCGGCCACAGCATTCTTATCTGCAACCAACTATACCAGGGGTCGGCCCGCGGGTCTAATTTTTGTGGCCCCCCCAGTAATATATGACAACACAAAAATTACTATTTAGTTCTCCTACTTTTATTTTTAATTAAAATTGTGAATTTTAAACTTCAATATATTTTGTAAATATTAAATTGAGCCGTTTTCAATTTGATTTGATTGTCCACTTGAATTGCTTCGGAAAAATGATGTATAATAGCACGTTCGTCTCTACAACACAGAAAGTTCAAAGAGTTCTTGGATGAAGTTCAGGCGCAGTACAATGATTTGCTGCTGCATAACAACGTACGTTGGCTAAGTAAGGGTAACGTATTACAGAGATTCTGGGCACTCAGAAAAGAAATGTCGACATTTTTGGGAAATTTAAATACCCCGGTTGCCAATGACTTTCATGCATTTCTTCAAAACGAATCAGAAATGCTAGCGTTGGCTTTCTTAAATGACATTTTGGGCGGGGCACCTGAACACTCTCAACACAAATCTACAAGGTAGAGACAAGTTAATTTGTGACCTGATTCAGAATGTTAAAACGTTCAAGCCCAAATTAACCATCTTTAAAATGGATCTCACAGGTGAACTTCTTCATTTTCCAACATTGTCCGAGTACAAACTTGACTGCGAGTCAGATGCAGATGTATCTGAATTCTGTGATTTTATTGCAACACTAAAAAGTGAATTTGAAACAAGATTTCGCAATTTTGATTTAATTGGGCAATTGGCTCACATCTTGAAACAGCCCCTTTCTTTGAGTCCAATGGGGGAGTGGAGCAAGGTAGCTGCAAGTTTATTCCAAGTATCAAAAGCAAAACTTCAGCTAGAAATTATTGACTTCCAAGAGGACAAGTCACTTAAATCTTTACCGCCCGACACGCCCACACAAGTATTCTCGGCAAAATACGTTTCGAACGACAAATACCCAGGACTGCGAAAGATTGCGATACACACGTGCGTAATGTTCGGATCAACATACATCTGCGAAGCATCGTTTTCAAGAAAAATCACTGACAAGCACCTGGAAGACGTATTACGGATTTCCTATACCAATCGCGAGCCGAATTTTAGAAACTAGCTCAACAGATAAGGTGTAATTTCTCGAACTAACAAAATCACCGGATCCAGGATGACCTATGGCCCCTCACATGTCAAGCAGTACTGGTAAGTGGCCCCATACACAATCTAGTTGCCGACCCCTGAACTATAGTGTTCATACTACAAACTCTATAGTCCCTAATCTAATTGAACTCGCATCACAACCAGTTAGTGTACTTAATTAAGTGTAAAGTGTGGCTCATTGGTCTTGTGGTTAGCATCTCTGCTTCCAATGCAGAAGGTACAGGGTTCGATTCCCGCTAAAGTCAGAAGTTTTTTAACTTCTGATTTGAACTTTAGTCCATCAGTTCTTGTCTTAGGAATTTGTAAACAGTGACTTTGGAGCCGTCTTAGCAACGAGGCACATAAAAATTTAAAGTTCTTCTGAATCGGCCTTGTTGATTCTGGCGTTGATCCGCGGGTGTTCGCACTGTCCATACCACTGATTGCTATATTTCCAATTAAAAAATATTGATCTTTGGTTGGTCATTGCTCACTTGACGATTGCGTCGGGTCGCTTTGGTTTGTACTGTCACTGAAAATCAGTTATATGACTGAGTGGATAGACTCTAAATACGAACTTATGTTATTCAATTTGATGAGCGTAGCGAAGATTCCATTCTACCATTGAGTATAAGGTTCTATACTCAATGATTCTACTACACTGAAAAAAAAAATCCGGAATGTTTTTCTTTTTTCCTTTTTTCTGTTTGTATTTTTGTGCGTTTGTTAACACAATTCAGGCTAAACCGATACTCCAATTACGATGAAATTTTCTGGAGGCTTTCAAAATCTCTGAACTTAGAACTGCCACGTTTTTGAGCGCAATCTAAAAATTAATTCTTATGAAAATCACAATTTTACGATTTTTTTCGATACCTCGGCCTATATAAAAAAATTCTTCGACTTGTGACTACTGTGACTACTGTGTGACTACTGTGACATGACTACATGCTTTATCCGATTGTAATGATTTTTTCACAGAACCATAATTTTATGAATTAATATATTCGTGTGAAATTTGAGCGCAATCGAAAAATTATTTCTCATGAAAATCGCAATTTTACGCTTTTTTTCATAAATTTCTTTGACTTCTAACACCTATATGCTTTATTCGATTGTAATGTAGAGTGTAATGTAATGTGCGCCCCTGATCCTCATGCCATCGTTGTAAAAATTAAACAATATTACCAAGCGTGTCTCGCAGGCCATAGCAATGGGAAAACAAAATCAATTTAAATACTATCTGCATAACACATGGCAGCTCAATGCACCAATTACGCTCATCCAACAACGCGCCTGAAGAAGCGTTTTGCGAAGCTTCCTAGTTTATTTAATTTAAGTCTATAGGGAACCTAAGTGCGCGTTGGCCGGTTCTCTCTCGTCAGCGTGGTATAGGCGATTAACCCGTGCTAAATGTTTCGTAAACGATAGCGCGTGAACCCGACCACGGACCGGAATGATATTCATACTGTAAAAAACTATAATCTTTCCTCTTTGCGTGGATGTACAGAACTCTGCTCTATCAGTCTATCACAAATATTAATGACATTTGTTTTGAGTTGAAGTAAACTCTACATTTACACTGTTGCCAAACCTTCCAAACAGCTAATGAAAAAGCACGTAAAAGCATTTTGTCCGTGGCATCAGCACAACATTTGGTATCCAACTTGCTTTGTGGCTTCTGTGAGGTGACTGGGTTGTACTAGATTATACATTACTTATAAAAATCCTTCATGTGCCCAAAAAATCTTGAATGCAAAATAAATTTAGCAACCATGGACAAGCGCATGGTATGCGAGGATGCCACAGCTGTACACAACGTGGCTGCGTCTCGCTTTGGTTGCCGCTCAGTCAGAGTACATTTGCAACAGCGCGCAAACATGGGTCAATTTAACTCATAATAGTTGAATTTAGGAAGCGTTATCGAGCAAAGTAGGATGCCATCATCTTTTTCGCAAAATTATGCATCTTGTGATGTTATTGGTTTAAATTTCTTTTGCGCGAGTCAAAAGATACGGCGAGTTATATTTTAGTACCATGCTAATTCTTATGGGCGCTGAGACCAGAGAGAACCAATTTCCTTCCCGCCTTCAAAACTTAGGTTCCCTATTGCAATTTGCAACAAAAGGTGGGGTTTTCTATTTTCCCCCTAGCTACCTCCACAAGTGCCTGTATCAAGTTAGTGTGCGGGAGAAAGATCTAATTTAGGTAGGCCTACTTATTTTGAGTGGATCACATCCATGTAAGGGTCCACGGACAATATAAAATAAGATTAGGGATGTGTGGATAGATTTGGGGCAACATTCCTCTTGCAAGGTGCCGCACCGATTGATCGCCAACACTTTGCCGGTCAGCGCTCAGCTTTCAGGTTTTTATGGGTAAACGGTTAATAACATCGGTCATATATTTCACACGAATGTTAATAAAGAATCAATCTATGAGATCCAGTACACAAATTCCTAAATTTATTCATTGATTTTGAATTAAAATATTGTGAAATCCCCAAAATTTACTCAATTTTTATGAACTCCGGTAATTTATTCCTAGTGTAGGCCTCCAGATTTTTAACGCAAATTTGCATACTGGATTTGGATTGGATTGGATATTGCTTTACGTCTCATATTTATGCAACTTGGCTAATCGAGACGAAGGGAGGGACGTAAGGGATGACGCGGGGGGACAAGGGGTGGACAGGCCTGTGCTGGTCAGAACCAGCCACAAGTATATGGGGAGGGCAGGGGTTCCCCCACATCGTGGTCGTCTCTGTCTGTGTCATCATCCGTCCGTGTTGTCTTTGTCGTCGCCGTCGGGGAGGTAGTCAAAGGGAAGGGATTCCCCGACGACGACCCAGAGCTCGCCATTAGTTTCAGGGAGTGAAACTCCCCTATTCACGGGCCAAACCGCGAGAAGGTGTCGAGTTGGAATTTGAAGGCCCTGCATACTGGATATCAACGTTGGAATCAATATGAACGTTCAGGTTAATTTGGTAAATTAATAGGAAAAGCCGTTTGATGGGAAATGTTTGATGGGAATTTCCTGAATTGAAATCCATGTTTTGGATTGGATCCCATTTTTTTCACGTTTTGGACTATTATGTCTCGCGATGGATGTCTTTTTTTGCAATTACCTAAGTGTGGATATCAATATATCAATAATGATATTACCAACCATTTAGCAGAAATCATCAACACGAGTGCGCGCATTTGAGTTCGGTCAAGCTCAGCACCCCCTCGTATATGCAAAACTTTTGTCTGACATGCAACAAGTAGGTACCTACTTCATAATCAGGCTCTATTTTTAAACAGATAATCAGTAGTGCACAAATATTTTGCTGGTTACGGGACTTGGTCACTGTTTCACACAATCATGATGAAGGGAAAGGGCAACAATTTTTTAATCGCAATTTCACTCAACATTGTATATATTTTTATTTTTTTTGTTACCCGGAACGGTAACAATGGCAACTTTGGAGACATCAAACTAAGTTCAATGAGTTTCTCAGTATCTGCTGCTATTTAAAGAGGCTGAGAAAGGATCAACAATCCACAGCATGTTTCCGACTCTAGGGTAATATTCTTTTGGAAAGTACTGTTCAAGATTATTTGGATTTAGGACGCGTCAACCGTTAGGTCATAATGCACCACTCTAGCCTAGGGGGGGGGGGGGGGGAAGGAGCCCATGCTGGTCAGAACCAGCCATGGGTAAGGGGAGGAAGGGGGGTTTCTCACGTCGCAGTCGTCATCGTCTTTGTCATAGTTCGTTGTGTCATTGTCATCGTCGCCGGGGGGTCGTCCAGGGAAGGGGGCAAGGTGCCCGACGACGATTGCCAGAGCTCGCCTCTAGTTTCTGGGAGTAAGATATTCCGCTCTTTCTAGCTGATGTTTGCGAGGTGGACTTTTTCTCTTGAATCGCCTTTTACGATTAGCAGAGCCACGCTCTGGGCCAATTCTACCCCGGGCTCAGATTGTTATTTAGTTTCTGATTGTAAAGTACAACCATCTCACTCAAACTGGAAGTAAAAGAGTAAGTAGGCCTAATTATTTTAAATTTGAAGTACAAAATTCACTTCCACAATTCTTTCAAATTTCCGAAAATCGTTGCGCCGACGAGACCCACTTCCAACCCCATATATATATCATTGATGGTATTATGTTGTAGGCCTACTCCAATCATACTAACTTTTGCTCCAAAACTAATTGCACCAGAATGTTTTCTTCTTGGTTCTTGATTGCTATGATGAACTCAATGTATACAAGAAAGTTTACTCAAACTTTAGCTGCCATTTTGTTTTTATTTTTAAAAAAAAAATACTAGGGCCTACGGTACGCAAATAATTTTTTATAAAATGTTGGGCCTAGGCCTAGTTATTTATCAATGTGTATTGTAAAGTTCAGATAGAAATAGGCCTAAATAAATAAAAAATAAAATTTTAAATCTATCTGCCCTGAGTATCCGATCCTACATAAATTACATTGAAAGTTCACCTAGCTCAACGGTAGAACACGAAACTCTGGAAAAAGCGCCAAAATTTAAAACACACTTCTTACCTTTTGTAGATCACCTCACTCAATAGCAGCCTTGTCACCCACTTCACCTTGAGAAAGTAATAACTAAAAGGTTGACTTTCACGAACTGTCGACAGTCAACCTGATTAGGTTGACTACATATTAGGGATGACATCGAGTTCAAAAGTCCGAACCGGTTCCTCCGCCCCGGAACCGGTTAAAAAAAAAAAAAAAACGATTTTAATATTTTTTTGTTACAATTTACAATCAGCAGGTCAAAAAGTGTCTTTAAAAAGCATTCTTCGAAGTTCAAACAATGCGCGCGTCCTTGAACACCCATAAGGTCTGTTCGTTGGACCTGCTCGACTTTGCTCTAGGCCTAAGATCACTGTTTACGCGCATTAGGCCTACTTCGAATTCCACACCTAATTTGTTCATTTCTTCCTATACCGGCTATGACGTATTCTGTGTCACTGACCAGCAAAACCACACGTCAGCGTTTTGCTGCCAGTCGCCAGTTAGTTGTTTCCTGGCTCTTGCAATTAGTGCACGCGCGTGTTTTAGTACGCACTCTCTCGCCAATGTACACGTCTACAGTGTACTTGGTAAAAACAGTTCTATAGTGTTACCATAATTATTTAGTGTATATAGTTCGATACTGGCCGCCCTGTACGCCAACGCCCTTCGACGCCCGACGCCCAGCAGAACTCATACTACACTCGCGCCGCCTTGGTTAAATCGGTAAGTGATTGCAGTCTATGTTTACAGCCCGGTTTTCCCCACCTCTCCCCACTTCACGCCTTTCTCAAGGCTTTCTCAAATTAATACAGTCCACTAAGCTTTCTCGTTCTTGCCCACCTACCTAGCTCTCTCGCCCTTAACTCTAGGTCGCGCTCGTAGACATACTAGCATTGGCGTCTACATATTTTGGTCTTCCTCGGCCGAATCTTCAACCAGTGTTGATTTGGTTCTCGTTGCATTGTTGCATCTCGTAATTATTGTTCATACATTTCACGTGAATTGTTCTCGCCTAGTGTAATAGGGCCTTGTCCTGCCTGGCTCTCTTTCGTTGCGTCGTATCTCGGGCGTCAGCAGTTTTCGCTCGCCTGCGTGAGTGATTTCACGGCGCACGGCCTGCAGTCATTCACTTTTGTCAGCTGGATATCAATCCGCGCTCTGTTGTTCTGTCACATTGAATATTTCTATTCAGAATATTTCAATCGCGTTTACTGTGGATTAATGAATTGTTCAACATTTGGATAATTGTAGCTGTGTTTTCTTTGCTCATTCTCTGCTCTGAAAATTCACAATGCTTTCGCACGCTTTCCTGAGGTCGTCCCCCCCCCCCCCCCCCAGTGATTTCGTAGCATTCTTAGCGCTCGTTTTTTTTTTTTTTACAGCTGTGGTTTTCTGTCATTATAAATTGTTCATTTGCAATATGCTTTCTTGAGGTCTATTTCTCCCCCCCCCCCGGTGTACTTGTCATTCATTTTCTGTTTTCCGTCGCACTTTCGTTTGTTTCATTTTAAACAATGTCGGCAAAACAAAAGCGAGGTGCCGCGGCCCTAATAAAAACTAGGGAAGAGATTTTTGAGTCAACTCAAGTTATCTATGACATTTAAAAATCTGAAATATGATGATGTGCATATTTATCAAGCTCAGTATGATGAGCTCACGGCTCTTAAGAATGACTTCAAAAAAGTGCAGGAAGCTATCATCGAGTTAATTCTAAGCTGGATGAAAGTGTAAAGGGTATTGACAATGAGCTTCTATTCGCGGCACAAAAACGTTTTCTCACCGCTTCGAAACCACCTGCTGGTGGTACAGCTGCGGCCGCACAGCAACCTACAGCTGTCCACCCGATCACTTCGCTCCCTCCTATCAAGTTACCAACTTTTGATGGGGACCTCTCTCATTGGCCGGAATTCTACTCACTGTTCCACTCTCTAGTTGATCAGAATGCTGCATTAAATAACGTACAGAAATTTCATTATTTGAGGTCATCTCTTCAGAATACTGCTCTGGCCACTATATCAATTATCATATATCAGCCGAAAATTATGTTCTCGCGTATAAGGCTTTGATCAATCGTTATCAAAACCAACGGCTACTTGCTGCCATGTATGTACAGCAAGTGCTGGAGTTCGCAACTCTGAAATCAGGTAACCATGCCTCACTTCAGCAGTTTCTCAATGTCCATAGAAGCTCTGTGGACGCTCTCAAAGGTTTAGAAATTGGCGACTTGGCTGATTTTCTGCTCCTATCGCTCACGCTGTCACACCTTGATCAGTACACTCGTAAGCAATTCGAGTCTAAGTGTTCTCATGAATCGCCTACTTATGATCAACTAATCGGTTTTATCGAGGAGTAAAGTCGCACCTTGGAGCTTTGCGGCTTAGATCATCCATCTACTACAAGCTCTACCAAGCTCAAGCCTACCAACGTCTCGAACCCATTCACTCCAGCTCGGAAGATTAATTCATTGCTCGTCGCAAAACCGTCTCCTGCCACGCAGTCCTGGCGCACGCAGTCGAGATCGCCTGTCTTAAGTCGCTCTGCTCAGCGCTCGTGTCCAGCTTGTGACGGCGATCACACTCTCTACATCTGTCCCAGCTTCCTCAAGCTGTCCGTCGACGAGAGATATAATACTCTGCGCAATCTAAAGCGATGCTTCAATTGTCTTGGTAATCACGACAAGAAAAATTGTTTATCAAAAAGCAATTGCCGTGCATGTCATAAAAGCAACATCATTCGCTGTTACACTCAGCAGGCACGCCCTCCTCCTCAGTCAGCGGCTCAGCTGATCCTCGCCCACTGCAGGACAACAAACCTACAGTGGGGCTCGCACTGGCTTGTGAACTCCAAGTCAGTCGGCCACTCAAGCGCAGTACTATTCTGGGCACCCTACGAGCTCTTATCCAAGATCAGTCGGTAACCTTTCATCCTTTACGCGCGGTCCTCGACTGATGCTCGCAAGCGTCAGCAATAACACTTTCTCTCGCAAGTCGCCTAGGCTTGAAAATGCAATCTAGCATCGTGGAATTGTCCGGCATTGGACACCCGTTGGTACCGTTGACACCCGCTGGTACCCGTTGGTCCCGCGAGTAGCTACATACACAGATGCAGCGCGGAAAATGGACTAGAAACCACCTGAACCTCCCAAGTCGGAGATGTGGTTTTCGTGCTTGATGCTTCAAGCACTCCCCTCAATTGGCCAATAGGGCGCATCACCAATCTGCACCCTGGTCGTGATGGCATTGTTCGTGTCGCCTCTATACGTACCTCATCAGGCTCGTATACTCGACCCGTCAACAAACTCATCACCCTCCCTGTTGCATAATTGCACAGCATCTCTCTTGTACAGTTTTCTTATATTTTTAAGTTCTCATAGCAATTCTGCTAAGAACTCTCATTTGCTCTTTTCTCGTCTGACCTATCTTGCTTTCTAAGCAACCTCTTTGTCTCTTCTCTTTGTTCTACGTCAGACTAGCCATGAAAATGTCACTTCATTTTGGTGGCGGTATGTTTACGCGCATTAGGCCTACTTCGAATTCCACACCTAATTTGTTCCTTTCTTCCTATACCGGCTATGACGTATTCTGTGTCACTGACCAGCAAAACCACACGTCAGCGTTTTGCTGCCAGTCGCCAGTTAGTTGTTCCCTGGCTCTTGCAATTAGTGCACGCGCGTGTTTTAGTACGCACTCTCTCGCCAATGTACACGTCTACGGTGTACTTGGTAATAACAGTTCTATAGTGTTACCATAATTATTTAGGGTATATAGTTCGATACTGGCCGCCTTTAACGCCGACGCCCTTCGACGCCCGACCCAGCAGAGCTCATACTACACTCGCGCCGCCCTGGTTAAATCGGTAAGTGATTGCAGTCTATGTTCACAGACCGGTTTTCCCCACCTCTCCCCACTTCACGCCATTCTCAAGGCTTTCTCAAATTAATACAGTCCACTAAGCTTTCTCGTTCTCGCCCACCTACCTAGCCAGTTTTGGGACTCTCTCGCCCTTAACTCTAGGTCGCGCTCGTAGACATACTCGCATTGGCGTCTACAATCACTTTAGAGTAGGTTGAATTTAGGCCACACCCACGCTCGAGGAAGTTAGATCACTAACTCTTGCGTTTTGAGACGAACGCATTTTGGGGCAAAAATCGACTCTAACCCAGCAAACACAGTGGTTATGGGCACGTTCTGGGCACGCGCTGTTCGTGCTGGCGGAGTGCCGGCTAACGGGCACATAACTTTGTCTCCCTTCTGGGCGCGTACTGGCGAGGTACTGCTGTCAATCACCCTTTCATATTTATCGGTGTCTGCACCGTGTCGGGCAGGTACACTGAATTGGCTAATGGGTGCATGCTTCATACTGATGGGCATTTACTGGGCATACATATTTAACGGTGTCTTCCTTGTGTCGGGCATGTACATAGAATTTGCAGATTAATGCCTGCTTTATAGTGCTGGGCATTTACTGGGCAGGAATATTTAGGGAATTAATAATAAGAAGCGTTACTTGCACTTAAGTGTACGTGCCATGTAGTTATTATAAATAACATGCTGAGATTTATCCAGATAATATTATTACGTTACACATCCTTTCCGTACTCTATGACCACCAATTAATGAAACGTAAGCAAAACCAACAAAGTGACTGAACTAAGTAACCGAAATGTTAAAGCAAAAATGTATGATCAAATTTTGCAAATTATTTTATTGTTTATCCTTGTTGTTATTACATTTTTTAACAACAAGAAAAGGCGTCGACGCTAGCAAATATTTTGCCAAAACACTTGATATCTTTGTAGAAATCTCGTGCCACGAGTAGCCTTCCTAAAGCACGTGAAACTAACACGGCACTTGTAGTTGGTTCTCCCATAAGTAGGGGAACATGCTGTACCTTGGACCACTTTTTACATTTATGTGGTTTCTGGAGAAATGAGATGATGATTTTAGTTTATTTTTTTTGTATTTGCTAGAACATGCCTTGTACAAGCTTTGTTGATTTTATTGTATATGGCACTTTACAATTATTGCTATAAATTAACCATTTTAATAATTAGTGCAAAGTGGTCCAAGGTACAGCATAGCGATGTACCTTGGACCATGTAATTCGTACCTTGGACCATGTAATTTATACCTTGAATTATGTACATATATTACATAGAAAATTGAAGGATAGGCCTATAGGCCTACTTAATGTTTTCTTTCTTGTTAGTACTTCATATTTAAAGAGTGGGAGTGTATAGTTATATTTCTATTGACTAAAAATATTATTAAGGCCAGCCATTTTGAATTATAGAATATAAAAAGAAAATTCGGTACTTAGACCCCCCCGAAAAGGAAAGTAAGTTAGGAGGTTGGGGGGAAGCATGAAGTGCGTTGCCGTAGTCAGCTAGCCCCCCCCCCCCCCCCTCCCCTAGAAAGTGGATAGTAGGTTAGTGGAGTTGGGGGGGGGGGGGTGGCGCAAAGTGCCAAGGGGGGGGGCCTAGCTGACAATGGCAACGCATTTTATGCTTCCCCCCACGGCGCTTTGCGCCCCCCCCCCAACTCCACTAAATTCACCCTTCCCCTGCCCTCTTTACTTTGTGGCATTATCTAAAGAAAGAAAACGAATTGGCCTACCATGGTAAAGGAAATGCCATGTTAAATGTACCTTGGACATGGTCCAAGGTACATTACTACAAGGTGACCCAAGGTACAACCAAGCACGTAACTTTTTGATTTCCCTCCAATTTAGTTTGAGGTTAAGTTGCCT
This sequence comes from Sweltsa coloradensis, assembly GCA_024449915.1. NCBI lineage: Eukaryota > Metazoa > Arthropoda > Insecta > Plecoptera > Chloroperlidae > Sweltsa > Sweltsa coloradensis. The sequence continues at coordinate 67,382 of JAMZAV010004500.1, forward strand.
TTTTATAAAAAATGGAACTATATAACAGGTAGTAACGTTGTGTTGCCTGTTTTATGTAATTGGTATAAGTAGGCTATACATCAAAACATGGTTCTCAGACTTAATAAAGTGTTCTTAGCAATAAAATATCATTCAAGGCTTTAAAAAGCAAAACAGTAACATGCAAAATATTTACTTTGAATGGTTGAAAACACAAATTATTTTTTTAATGATGCTAGGTTTTCTACAACCATCCCAGTTTGGTAAAGTCTGACACCTAGTGGCATAATTAACAACTAGAAATTTTAGCTATTTTTTTTACCACAAGATAGCAGAGATATCTTGAATGGTCCAAGGTACAGCATGTTCCCAAACTCCTTACACATGGAAGGGAAATAATATTATGCCTTTAAAAAGTCTGTTTTAGGCCTACGGTTCGACCGTTTTTGCTCTTACCTTGAAATATCAATATCGTTGTACTAAAAATAACCAAAATAGATTTAATGCACTCAACATTGTAGATGATTATTATTATTATTATTGTTAATTTATTAAAATAATTTATAATTTATTATTAATAAATATTAATTGGTAGAGGCAATTGGCTATGGCATGTTAAGCCGGAGGTTCTGGGTTCGAACCCCAGTCGGGGCAAACTTTTACGACGATTGCTACGAATCAATATATATATATATGTATATTTCTGACTCCTGTTTCCAACTTGAGTTAGGTCAGGGGGTGGCTATAGCCACCAATTTTCTAACGTCTTTTATGAGTTGTTAACACCGGCTTGCCAGGCCTGTCATGTCCTCTTCAGGTTCACTCGCACTTCTTCCCACCACCTCACGCCATCCACTTCGGTCTTCCCACAGTTTCCTTGCTTCGACTTCTTCCCACTTCTCACCTCTTTCCTGTATATAATTTCTTATCTGATCTTTCCACTTCTCTCTTGGTCTAGCGACTCGTCTTTTAACTTTGTCCCCAATTTCAAATTCTGTCCTTGGAATTCTTTCTTCTCCCATTCTTCTGACATGTCCCTACCATCTCAACCTTTCTCGTCCAATTTTGAATAATAGCTTCTCAACTCCAACTTTTGTCCTGATTTCTTGGCTTCTAATTTTGTCTAACTTCGATATTCCGGCTATGCTTCTTACGAACTTCATTTCAGCTGCTTGAATCCTACTTGCATCTACGGCTCCTAGTGTCCAGGTCACTGAAGCATATTATGTAAGGATGGGTAGATAGTATACCTTGTACAATAACACCTTGCATTCATTAGGGAAATCCTCGTTCCAAAGTAACTTCCTTACTTGCTGATAGAAGGATTCTGCCTGGGCCACCCTTTTACTGATCTCACTTCCCATCTTTGCCTCCTTTGTGATAATGCTACCTACGTACACAAACTCTTCTGCCTCTACCAGTTCCTCATCTCCAATTTTAATTTTCTCTCTAGTTACTTTACTTGTTCCTTTCTTTCTAGATTTTTCCATCACAATAGTTTTACTTTTTCCTACACTGATCTTTAGTCCAAATTCTTCTGTTACAAGTTTCTACTTCTTCATTTTCTTCTTCAGCTGTCTCTCCCCACACTAGGATGTCATCCGCATAAATCATTGTCCTTGTGCCAGTTCCTGTCTCTGGTTCCACCTTATTTAATATTTCGTCCATTACTATTGAGAATAGTAATGGGGATATTACACTGCCTTGCCTTAGGCCAGAGTTAGTGTTGAACCACTCAGTATTTCCATGGTTTGTTTTTAAAATTAATTATTTTATTTATTAAATTATTATTAATTAATTATTGTTATTGTTATTATTAATATTATTTTTATTATTATTATTATTATTATTATTATTATTTATTGATTCATATCAATTGTTGTTAAAGTTTGCTCCGACTTATTATTATTATAAAAGCTGAAACTGGACTTCCCGTATATCTTTGGATGAGCAAAGCGAAGACTTCAATTTCACTGACCCCCAAAAAAATTAAGCTCGGATGTTTTTTGTTTGTTTTTTGTTTTTTTGTTTTGTTTTTTTTGTTTTTTTGTTTTTTGTTTTCTGTCTGTTTGTTAACTCTCTACCAGGCAAACGGCATATCCGATCTTGATGAAAATTTGACAGGACCTTCGAAATCTCTGAACTTAGAGGTGTATTGTTTTTGGGTACAATCGAAGAAATATTTCTCATGAATATCGTACTTTTACGATTTTTTTCGATTTTTAGTGCGATATTTTCGAGACATTTGGGCCAATACTGACCAAACGGGTGCGGCTACAACGTTCATATTATACATGGACATTAAGGTTATGGTAATAAAGTACCTTTTGAAAGAAAAAGTTGAAAAAGTTCGCCAGAATCCATAGAAATAAAGCTTTTAACATAAGTTTTTTGATTTTTTTGTGCGATATTTTCGTGCCATTTGGGCCAATTCTGACCAAACGGGTGGGGCTACAACGTTCATATTATACATGGACATTAAGGTTATGGTGATGTAGTACCTTTTGAAAGAAAAAGTTGAAAAAATTGAAAAAGTTAGCCAGAATCCATAGAAATACAGCTTTTAATATACGTTTTTTACGGTAAATAATACCAATTGACAGGTAAATAGAAACTTGACAACAACCTACAATGCGTAGGCAGCAAAACAAAGCACTTGCAAAAGTAAAGATATCCCACGCAAACTAAAAATTTTAAAAAGCTCATCCATCAACGCGACGGGACTTTAGCGTTTTGCTAGTTATTAGTTAATTTAAAAATGACTTCTAAGTTTCTTTCTTGGCTGCAGGGTAATTTGATCAGTAGACATTGGAAAATAGTTTTTTTTAAATTATATGTAGCTGTTATATGATAATATTATTTTAATAAACAAATGATTTGTAGAAAAAGTTATAAACAGTGTTCTAGAGGTTCAGCTAGAATCATTTATTCCTGTCAGTCGTTTTAAATACTAAATTAGTATTTAGTATTCACTAGGAAAACGCTAAAGTAAGTAAGTTTTTAGTTTGAGTGGTATCTATTTACTTATCAAGTGCATTTTGAACGCATTGTTGGTGATTGTGGTCAAGTTTCTATTGTTACATTTAAATTGTTATTAAAAATTTTTAAAAAATCAAATTAAAACCTTTTTTCCCTGGATTCTGGCTAACTTTTTCAACTTTTTCTTTCAAAAAGCAATACAACACCACTACCTTAAGGTGGGATTTCAGTTGCGGATCGCGCGGCGTGGCGTGGCGCGGATCTAGTTTTCAGCCAATCAGCGGGCTCCATTTCCGATTCGAGGATTCGGTGGATTCAGATCCGTGACTTTGAAAATATTCAATATTTTGTCCGACGATATCCACGGTCCGCGGATGCAGCCAATAGGAATTCAGGAAATCTGATGTGTAAGAAGTGAACAACATAACCTAAATCCATGACATTTGTCCCGAATGAAGTGATTCTTCATACAGAAAGACTTGATTCAAAAGGAAATGTTATGTTATATGTTTTAAATTATGCAAAGTAATTTAAAAATAGCTTTTCCCATGTAATAAGTTATTATGTGATTAAAATAAAAGGTAGGAATATTTGGGAAATCCGCGGATGGCACCGCCATGGGTATCCACAGTGAAATCGAAAAAGGTAAAAATCCACGCCTCACTGCGCCTCGCCGCGCCGCGCACATCCACAACTAAAATCCCACCTTTAATGTACATGTGAAATATTAACGTTGTAGCCCCACCCGTTCGGTCAGAATTAGCCCAAATGTCACGAAAATATCGCACTAAAAATCGAAAAAAATCGTAAAAGCACGATATTCATGAGAAATATTTCTTTGATTGTACCCAAAAACAATACACCTCTAAGTTCAGAGATTTCGAAGGTCCCCTCCAATTTCAATCAAGATCGGATTGCCGTTTGCCTGGTAGAGAGTTAACAAACAGACAAAAAAACAAACAATCAAAAAAACACCCTAGCTAAATTTTTTGGGGGGTCGATGAAATTGAAGTCTTCGCTCCGCTCATCCAACTTTGATCAATTATCTTAATAGTAAAAAACAATAACACATAATATTATTAAAACAATTATTTCATTATTATTATTATGTGCAATAATTAGGCACATTCACAAAAGGTATATTATACTAATACAAGTCTTTTGTGGCACTTCCATTGTGTATGCCCCACATTAAGTACAATTAAAAAAGTTATTAAAATTGTTTCCTTACATTACGCTTTCAGATTCAGGCCTGCACATTATTTATTTTGGTTTCACATCAAGTATATAGTCTGACTGCTACACGAAATTAGTTACGGATAATGCTTCTTTTTTTGTACAATCCAAGTATAGACCTTTATTATTTGGTTTTTCTTGTTTAGTATTCATGTAGACATAGCCATTTTGATAAAAAAAAAAACTGCTTAGTGTCGAATCTTCACAATTTAAAAAAAAATATTTAAAACAAACAAGGTGATTGTATAGGCCTTCGTTATAATTACAATATTGTCTTCTTTTAAATCCGATATACTTTCCCAGTGTATTTGTGGAAGCCTTTCTATGAAATTAATAATAAAATAATTTAAGTGCGCACCATAAACATATTAGTTACAGAAATAACATAATAAAGAACAAAACATATTATTACTTTGAGTCGTAATCGCATGTTACGTTTCGAACAACCCGCCCATGGGCTAGACGCTTATAAGCCAGCTAACGCGCTCAGTTATTCATAGGTGTGGTGTCCGAGTGGTGAAGGCGTGCGGCAGTGGAGGAAGCTATCTTGTGTTCGAATCCGGCTCATGGCGATAAACTTTATCTCGTGTATATTCCGTCTATAACTTGTACTTGTAATTCCTCAGATGGTCTAAAATATGAAATTAGTACAAGCTCCTCTTAATTAAAAGTTATTAATTTTTTAATTCGTTCACTTATTGTATTGGATAGCGCCAGCGTTTCTTCAAACATGGTTCAGGGCGAGTGCCTTTTTAATGCTGGGCCCGCGCCCGTCGAAGCCGTAGTGGCTCCAAAAGTGAATGCATATATGATGCTGGGCACGCGACCGCCCGAGACGCCGGGCGAGTGACTTTCTAATGCTGGGCATTCATACTAGCCTATATACACCGTGAAGGTCGCGGCAAAAGATGCTGCTGGCCCTTATAAGCACAAAGGGACATATTAATACTGGGCAGGTAACAACCAAAAAGAAAACAAGATACATGCCCGGCACTGCTAGCGCCCGAACAACAGTGTCATTACGGTACTGGGCACAGTTTTTGTGTTGGCTAGGAATCTGCTCTAAAAAAAAAAATCAATCCAAAAAGAAAAAATTTGTTTGCATTTATTGGCAAAATATTATTCACACTTCCAGCAAACGAGGAAGCCATTTTATTTAAATAACGCGCATAATTCGCTGTTAAATCGAACTTGCTCTAAGTTGCTCTAACTCGCTCCTCCTAAAATGTCAGAGCACGAAAATCATGAGCTTTCTGCTCTAGATCAAGTGGCGCGAGTCCAAAAAACGCAATTCGAGAAAGTGATCTCGTGAAACGAATGGCTATTTCGTTATCCGAGCGGATCTGAGCAGCTAGAGCAGGTCCAGCAAACAGACCTAAAGCCTATTGTGCAATCTGGAGTGGGATGGGCCTAGCATAGCTGAATAACTTCACAATCGGTGAGAAAAGAAGTGCTGTTACGTAATTACAAACAAAAAAAAAATAAAAATTCAAATTTAAATTATCAATTATTTATTACAAAGTTATAACCGGTTATAACATCACTTTGTAAACTCCTCCACTACTCCCCCTAGTAGGCCGTTCCACTCCACCACCGTTCTAGCCAAGAATGAGTTTCTGCTACGTCCGTTGCCCATGCTCCCCTATCAAACTTCCACATATGATCCCCTCTGGCAACATAGTTTGCCCTCCTTAGCTGGCTATTCATATCCCCCCATCCTTCTTGTGCCCTAGTCACCTGTACATTTTCCCTAATCCGTCAATCCTTCTCCTACCCTCCAGCTTCTCCCATCCTAGGTTCTGTACCATGGTTGTAACACTTTCATGTGTCTTACTAGGTCCCAATTTATAAACTCCTCCTTCCACCTATTCCCCTTCCTAAGGACTCTTGTTGCAGCTCTTCTCTGCACTGCCTCAATTTCCCCTTTCCTATGGATCCCATACAGACCCAGCATACTCTACTACAGGTCTCACCAACTTTTTATAAGCGTGCCCCTTTAATTTGCTACTGGGCCACTGGCCCTTTCAATGTTCGTATTACGAAGTTCAGACATCTAAAACCCTTTTTCGAGGTTGCGTTCACCTGGTCCTCCCAGCTTAGCTTGCTCTGTAACCATACTCCTAGATACTAAATTTTTTCCACCTTCTCATGTTCCTTCCCCATTATTGAGTATCCTTCCCCCAACCCTTGTACCTTCCTCTTCCTTGTAAATCTTCCCCATTTGTATTTTTTTACATTTAGACTCATCTTATTTCCCTCTGGGTAGAGGGGGCCTATCCAAGCCCTGTTTCAGGTCGTTTACATCCCCTAATTTCCTGATTATTCTGTCTATAACGCAGTCATCTGCAAACAGTCTTACCTTCGCTCCCATTCTGTTCGCTATGTCATATGTATATGGCAAACAGCAGTGGTCCCAGCACACTCCCCTGAGGTCACTTCAACCTCGTCGGATAGGTTTTTCCCCACCTTGACCCTCTGCCTTCTGTCACTGAGAAATTCCTTGACCCATCTGTTTACCCATTGGTCATCTACAACCCCTTCCAAATCCCTATTAGTTAACCATGTGGGACCTTGTCAAACAAAGTGCATGCAACAACGTACCTTGGCATATGCTGCTTCAGTTTCTGTGATTGTACGATCATAATCATTACGCACGGCTATCTTCTTAGCCAGGCTATTGTTGATCTGATTCAGCCGGTAAGACAGTTTTTCTATGTCACTTTGAAGAACTGACTTATCACTTTCTTCACGCTCAATCATGATTTGGAGTTCAGCTCGTTTCTTTTTCCAGTCTTCAATACCTAGAATAATAAGGGAATGTGGGTAATTGTTTTTTTTTAAAACTTTTTTGTGAAGGCGCCAGAAGGAGATTATAATGCTAAGCTAAACTAATGAAAAGGGTCGCCGTATTAAATTAGGGTGCCTGCAAAGGGGCTTAAACTTCCAAAAATATTTTTTACCACCTAATGTACCACCTAATGAATCTAGCATAGCATTTATGCACTAAAATGACAGTTTATTTCTTGTAAGTTGTGATTTGTACGCAGCGAGATATCTTGTGGTGGATGCTCGAACTGGCTAGGCCATACTGAGTATACGCCATCAAAATAGACAAGCGATGATAAAGATGACGACACTACCGACTACCAAACCAGATCCGAGCTAGGTGGGCAAGGCGAATACGAGACTGCCTACCCGAGCTAGGTGGGCAAGGCGAATACAGACTGCCTACCCGAGCTAGGTGGGCAAGGCGAATACGAGACTGCCTACCCGAGCTAGGTGGGCAAGGCGAATACAAGACTGCCTACCCGAGCCAGGTGGGTAAGGCGTCTGCAAGACTGCCTACCCGAGCCAGGTGGGCAAGGCGACTCCCAGACTGCCTACCCGAGCCAGGTGGGCAAGGCGTCTCCCAGACTGCCTACCCGAGCTAGGTGGGCAAGGCGACTCCCAGACCGCCTACCCGAGCCAGGTGGGTAAGGCGTCTCCCAGACTGCCGGCCCGAGCTAGGTGGGCACGGTGTCTACAACAACAACAATATGGATATACATGAGATGGGCCGTTTGAAGACGCCACTTTACAGAGTGCTTTAAAGTACCTATATTGTTGTTTATATGTTTATATTTTGTTGCACTGTGTGTCTCCATGCTCGAAGCACAGATAACAGAGTACACTACGTGTTATCTGTACACTACGTAGTACACTACGTGTTATCTGTGCTTGAAGCTATTCGGCTACGTTGCGCTAGCCTCGAGCTGGAGGCACTATACTATACTATACCTGTATGTCTTGTACAATGTTTTGTTCAAACTTTTGTCTTTCCACATATTGTAGGCCTACTATTGTTTCATGAGACTCCATACTTGGTGCTATTTTGCTCAAATATTCTTTGCAATGGCATCGAGATGGAGGCTCCATTTGTTTTTTCTGTATGACATCAAGAATGTCTATTTTTATTCTTGTATTGTTGTTTTGTCTGCCTCCAGCCCGATGCTATTCGGCTTCAATATTATTTGCACTAGTACCAGGCTGGAGGTATAGTATATTAAGCCTATCTTGTATCTAACCTGTATTTACCTATATCTTGATCTGATGTGTGTTCGGATTTGACATTATTTACACCCCACATTTGTTGATAGGCCCTACTGTCTATCCGGTGGCATAATAACTAAAAATGTACATGTTAATTGTACCTCAACAATGCAAATGCATAGAATGTCTAATCATTATGCATAACAATCAAATTATGTACCTTGTTAATAATTTTGTCAAAAACAATAATTGTTAAATATGACAATATCTTTTACCTGGCATGAGACCAGAATATAATTGAGCGAGCGTCTCCACTTGACTCTTATGGCTCGAATGTCTGTTTTTGTTTTGTTTTTTTTTCTTTCTGTTACTGCTTCGGTACAGGTCGCACCGTTTCTCTGATCGACCTGAAATTTTGCACACATGTACATACCACCTAGGCGGGTTGCTGTATAGTTTTTGAACAAAATCCGATCGTTGGTTATAATAATAATAATTAAAAAAATAGATTGTTTCGATCGTTCTGAAATTTTGCAGAGTCAATAAGAACAACATTCTCTCCTATTTTACAAATTTTCAGCTAAATCGGTCAAGACCTTAAAGACTTATTGGTATGTAACATTATGGGAATGTCGTACTCCGGTTGTTGTTGCACGTACCGGTGCTCGCTCAACAACGCGACGGGACTTTAGCGTTTTCCTAGTTATTACTAGAAAACGCTTAAGGGGAATCCCTAGACCCAAATATGATTTCTTAAGAGGGTTCACCACCCTTTTGGCAGTTAGTAAATATCGGTTCGCTCGGCCAAGAATCATCCTACGTATATACAATTTTGCAAACTTGTCAATAAAGCATACATGAACGTTCTTACGGTCATAGATTTTCAAAATTTTGTCTCGATCAGCCAGAAAAAAATCACGAATATAGTAAATTTTGGACTTTTGTTTCAACAAATTTTAGAAATGTGTTACCATAGTGCCCTTTATTTTTACTTTCGTGAGATATGTTCAAAATTTCTAACCGCTGCGGTGTCATTCAGCCGAGCAAACAGCAAAATGCCTAAAACGCAGGTAGTGAACGCTCTTAAGAATGCAGTAAAGACGTCTGAAAAGTAAGTCAAATGTAAGAGGGGCTTAATAAATGAGCGGATTATTATTTTTTTTTTTTTTTTAATGGGACATAACCTCAGAATCAACAATTGTATTCAATTACTGGAATCAGTTGCTCAAGTTCAAAATTGAATTTTTAGCTGCGGTTTTTTGTATATTATTTCTACAGTCCTTTATCTACAACCTAAATAAAAGGATTTTTGGATTTATATGGTTTGTTGCGTTGCACAATTTTTTTCGCCTGCCGGTACAATTTCAAATTTTGTACCGTTCAATGGAAAAAATCGTGCAACGCCACAAAACAAAAAGTCCCAGAAGGACGAAACGCGTCGTGGATTAAGGTAACAAACAACTTTAAATTAGCTGCAGTTGTCATCAGCAGGTGAAAAGTTTTGTCGCCCCCAGCCCTTCAGGCTGGGTTTTATGTTCTCTATGCTTTCCCAACCTGTCAACCCTTCTCCAATCTATACAAAAACCAATAATACTTATATTTAGGTTGTGGATAAAAGAGTGTAGAAATAATATACAAAAAACCGCTGCTAAAATTCAATTTGGAACTTGAGCAACTGATTCCAGTAATTTGAATACAATTGTTGATACTGAGGTTATGTCCCGTCAAAACAATTTCAAAAAAATTATCCGCTCTTTTATTAAGCCCCTCTTACATTCTACTTACTTTTCAGACGTCTTTAAGTTGCATTCTTTAGAAATCATATTTGGGTCTAGGGATTCCCCTTTAAGTCCCGCCGCGTTGTTGGATGAGCGTATTTGGTGCATTGAGCTGCCATATGTTATGCGGATTTTCTGTTGTTCTGTGAAAAATCATTTGTAAGTTGAATTTTTTTTTAAAATTAAATTAAATAAATAAAAAATTACTTTTTTTTAATTAATCGTAATTTTAAAAAAGGAAAAAATCGTAATATTGAAATTTTCATAAGAAATAATTATTCGATTGCGCACAAATTTTACACGAATATATTAATTCATAAAATTAAGGTTCTGTGAAAAAATCATCACAATAGGATAAAGCATGTAGGTGAAATAAGTCAAAAAATTGTTTTAAAAAAGAAAAAAAAGAAAAAATCGATTTTCATGAGAAATAGTTTTTCGATTGCGCTCAAATTTTACACGAATAGGCCTACCTAAATTCATAAAATTAAAGTTCTGTGAAAAAATCATTAAAATCGGATAAAGCATGTAGGTGTTATAAGCTGAAGAAATTTTTTTTTAAATCGAAAAAAATCGTAAACTTGCGATTTTAATGAGAAATAATTTTCTGATTGCGCTAAAAAACGTGGCAGTTCTAAGTTCAGAGATTTCGAAGGCCTCCATAAAATTTCATCTCAATTGGAGTATCGGTTTAGCCGGAATCGTGTTAACAAACACACAAAAATACAAAAAGAAAAAAAAAGAAAAAAACATTCCGGATTTTTTTCTCCAGTGTAGTGAAATGGAATCTTCGCTTCGCTCGCTACGCTCATCCAACAAAAAATAATTAGCAACAATGTTGCAAATAACACAAATTGATATCAATCATAATGAAATGTTAAACAGAGCAGCTGTAGGGATGATCGAAAATGAACGAATTGCTAAATGATGAAATATTGTATAGGCCTAATAAATTGCCTATAATCGCACGGCAGCAAACGTTCATTCTTACATCTGATACACAATAAGCGCCAGCATAATCAATTTTTGTATTTTTTAGAGAAGAATATTTGCTTTAAAGTATGCCGCAAACAGAATTGAATTATGTTGTTTAGAGGCTTGCCAATATAATTTTAATACAAACACATGTGTTTTAACTTTTGCCTCCCGCACCGACCGCCTTGCGCTCAACGTGTTTAAAGCGAGTCCGGCAGGCTTCTTCCGCGGTCGCCACCGGATGGTTCATAATATGCGCAGGGCTAAACTAAGGGACTAGTAGTAAAACGTGAAAGTTCATAGCATTTTTATGAGAATCGAATCCAGCAAACCATGGTCCATGGTGCTATAATGATAATGCCAATACATGAAAAGGGCAATATTGAATTTGATGAGAATTTTGTGCATAACAGTTTGAGTAAAATCGTGCAACAGAGGAACAGGACAGGGTAGTTTATTATGCAGTTGCTACTTGCTCGCGCCGTGAACAATTTCCGAAACAGCCGGTAGCGAGTGCCGAAGATTCCCGGTGAGGCCCGAACCACATTGCACGGATGGCAGGTGGAAGCGAGGAGACAAAAGTTAAAACGCGTGTTATTTTTCATAAACTAATTGCCAAGCCGCTAAAAGACATAGTTCCAATCTGTTTGCGGCATGATCGTGTACGAATATTGTACTGTACGTATATGCATTTTGGTTATTCTGCCATTCATTGCGCGAAAGATATTATGAAGAACGTTTACTGCCGTGTGGTATTATATTGCCGCCACGATTAGTGATGGGAATTTTCATGAAAAAAAATAATCTTGAAAATTTCATGAAAATTTTTTTTTTTTTTTTTTCAAGTTTGTTAATCCGTTATTTGAACTGTATTTTACCATATTATAAATAAAAATAATTTATTTCTATCAAGGATGTAGGCCTACAGTGAGACTCGGGCTGAGGTGGTATAAGTCTAATATGCAATATCTTGTTGATTAATTTTATTCTTAAATTTTATTCTTATCTGGGATTGGAACCTTTATTCATAACGGTTCCGGTTCACTCCACGGTTCATCCACTTTCAGCCACTCCGGCTTGTCACGGATGTTACATTTCACTCTTTATAGAGCTAAAAATCTTATATTAACTAATTAATTGTAATGTTTTATACTGAAACAATTGTGTTTACACACTACCTACCATAAGGTGAAAAAGATTTTTAAATGAATTGTAATTTTTAGATATATTGAGTGAAATGTGGTGTCACGGATGTTACATTGTTTAGAAAGTGGATCCCGGATCATCATCAAAAGATAGAAAATTCAGGTCCCTGGCCCAGACAGCTACATTTCCATATACATAGAGCTTATCCATGAAAGATGAACCCTTATAATCACCCATTCATTGTTTTAAAAATAAATGACATTAATTGTTATGATTTTTTGTGTGCGTCACGGATGTTACAATGGTTTTTGTCACGGATGTTACACACACTTTGCCGTGCCAGTTTCTAACCATTTTCAATTTATATTATTATGTTATTCTTAGTTACAAATTCAAGCACTCCTTATCTATAGTAGGCTATCTAAAATTTTTGGGTTCAAAATAAAATTGTAAAATAAAATAAATGCGATGTTAAGGAATTGCTGAGGCTGGTGCGGAGACAAGTTTGACGCTAGCATTCTGGATTTTCTGGGTAAACGGTTTATAACACTGTTATCAAATTTTACACTATTGATAATAAAGAATAAATGCTATCCAGTAGGCCTACGCGTATTTCTAAATTACCCAATTTATTGATTTTGAATTAAAATTTAGTGAAATCACCAAAATTTACTCCATTTTGGTCATTTATTCCAAGTAGGCCTAAACAGATTTTTTTAACTCAAATATGCATACTGGATATCAATGTTTAAATCAATGTGAACGCGTAGGTTAACTTGTTTTTATCTTAAGATAAACGGTTTGGTGGGAATTTCCAGAATTGGAATCCTTGTTTTGGATTTCTTTTTTTTCACGTTTTGGACTTTGGCCTATTAGTCCTTCATTTACCAGACAAGACATGGGTTAACCACTCTCCGGAAAGCGGGCAAGTAGCAACATATGTCATTCAATTCACAAAACCCCAAGGAAGAATAGTGCACTTGTTGCTAATGATCTAGATTCAGCGTTTTGGCGTCGTGACGCTTTAAAGATGGCCGACGCCGTTTTTTTATGCACGCGCATAGGAAGAAGAAACGGCATGTATCTAAAAATCTATTTGTCCGATTTGGCTGAAATTAGTTTTTTTCTTTTCACAATAAAATTGTCAGTGTGTCTGTACAATATAAACTTTATATTTAATACATTTTATATGTGTTTAAATATAATATGTACATCAAAATCATTTATTTTTCACTTTGTAGTCTTTTCGATTGGTACCAGAGGTATAAATTTGCAGAATAATTTTTTTTAATGAACATTATAAACACTTTAATATGTTGTCAACAACCAGGCTATCTTGAAATTTCATTTCAAAAAATTATTCTATATACCTTTTTAATAATTTAAATAATACAGAGTTCTTTCTAGGATTGCCGCCTAGCTGCGTTGGCGAATGCCAACCTATGGGTAAATTCCCACTTGGGTCAGACTTTTGTGGAAATATCTTCACAATAACAAAAGTTAATGCAAATAAATATTATAGTATTATATATTTTAATAAATATTAGCCAATATATATCATTATTTTAAGATTTTAGGGGGGTTTGGTATCAACTCTCTAGGTTTCTTGGGGTTGTTGTTACGCATAATGCTAAGATTTAGGTGGGGGTGAATTATTCGCGGTTTAGCATTTTTAATAATTGTTGTCAGGGGGATAAGCTTGGTGCCGTGTTTTGTTTTTTATCCAGATAATGTATTGATACAGATATATTGGACGAGTGAAGCAAAGACTCTAATTTCACGGACCACCCAAAAAATTAGCTCTTTTTCTGTTTGTTTGCGCTCTACCGTGCAATCGGCATAATATGCGATCTTGATGGCAATTGGAGGAAACCTTCGAAATTTCCTTAACTTAACCCTGCCACGTTTTTGGGTACAGCCAAAAGAAATATTTCTCATGAATATTGTACTTTTACGATTTTTTTTCGATTATTAATGCGATATTTCGTGATATTTGGCCCGCGGCAGGGCAAACGGCTACTCCGATCTTGATGAAACTTCATGCGAAAGTTTGAAATCATTAAAATTATATATTTTATGATTTTAGGGACATTTGAAGAATTTTTTGTCGTAGAAATCGTATACTAACGATTTTCCCCCTTTTTAAATACAATATTTTCGTGTTATTTGGGCCGATTCTGACCAAACAGGTGGGGCTACAACGTTCATATTTTACATGTGCATTAAGATTAGGATGATGTACTGCCTTTTGAAAGAAAAAGTTGAACAAGTAGGACAAAATTCATAGAAATAAAGGTTTTTAATATAAACCTTTTACAGGTGTATAACAAAGTACTAATATCAAGTAACTATAGAAACTTGACAATAATTACCTATACTTACAAGAAGCAAGTCTTTGGGCCTCGAGATATTTTTCATTCTATTGTTAATTGGTACTACCATAGCAACTAATAATACTTTATAAAAATTATCCTAATTTAACAAAAATGATTTTGCAATGGGACTTAAAAAAGTAAAGAGATCTTCTAGAGGAGAGATAGTTGGGTTCTGTTCAAGTGCAAGATGCCAAATTCCTGCTTGATAGTTCGCTTTGTGATGTGCTCATAAAGCGTGTTATGACATAGTGGAATACTTAGGGATTCTATGTGACCCTTCTTTGCAGAAAAAATTTTGTATCTTAGTATGTTTATATCTGCAATATTCTTTCTTCGTACAGTTGACACACAAAACCTCCCGTTACTCGCATTGTTCCGGGTTGAATTTTAAAGTCCAGCCCTAGCTGTGCCATACTGTTAGATGCCGAGATTGATCGACTAATAAGTTTAGCAGCAGAAGTCTTTCCCTTGCCAGCGAACGCACTTACTCTATCGCAACCAGTAATGGCGTGCATTCCGAGAAGGCTAACACAAACTTAAGGTCCAAGTGTTTTATTCAAGTCGGTCATGTTAACAAATATTTGATTGTTGCAATTTACTGATTTCATTATTAAATTCACAATCTGGTTACCACATTTTATTTTGTTTATTGGTAAAGAATTAAAGCTGCCACGTCTGTGTCATCACAATTTATAATGACTGGGAAATCCAGCTTCTGCCGCATGTTTGGCGTGAAGAAGTACACATGTGTCTGCCTCTTCCTGTGTTTGACTCCAAATCATGAACTTCCTTGGCATCTTGTGAGTTCAGAACGATAGCATTTGCTGCCACTTGTTACAAATAGATCCTTTTCAACCCAACATCGGCCTGTAGTACTCTTGTTTCCTCCATTTGGTAAATAAGAATTTAATGACAGTATTATTATTGTCACCATCATTAAGAAAGTTCCTACAGATTCTTCTTAATCGCATGACCTCCTGTGATTTTGTGATATCGTATGATGACGCTGTAGATGCTCTTCTATTTCTCTCTACATTTTTGTAGAGATGTCGGAATATGCGTCAAAATACATGTCAACTCTTTGAGCACTTCTAGAGTCTTTAAACTCCCGAGAAAACAAACGTTTTTACATTATCTGGGATTTTCTGTACCAAGCTCATCCCCTCAATTAAGTATGCATTACATAGTGGGATATCCCTATTTTCAAGTATGATTGCTTCTTCGTGCAATACTTTTATAAGACTAAATTTTGCCGTTTCCCTGGAGTCCCATCAGCTGCTGCGAGTGCCCATGGTAATGGCCAAGAGGATGACAAAGCACTAATCTCATATATCAAATTTACAATTTTGGGATACAATTAATGCCATTTGTGCAAACTTGTTTTTATTTTTATTATGAAGGTTGTCAAAATATGCACAATGAAGGCAGTAATGTGGAACTACTGTCTGAAAATCTCTTAGGTCCCCTTAGTAACTACACTGTCAGATGCCAAACAACCTTCATGGTTTTCTACTTCACTCGCAAATGCTTCAAGTTTAGATTTACTTTAAAGACCGCACGGCAATTACGATTAAAAATATATCTTTTGGTGTAGCTTGATCCCTCTGGAAACTCCTTTGCGTTTTCTAGAATAATCTACCAATTCCTTACTTGAGCTGCGTGCAGAATAGTTTCCCACGATTTATATGAATTGATTGGGTGACAGCACTTTTGTGTTGCACACACACCTTTCTCTTGCGTTCTTTTGGTACAAAATTTTCATCATCATCCATCTTCAAAAGAATGAAAGATTACGAGAAACAACTTCAATAAAATATGATGATAACTAGGCCGCATTGCGAACGCTTTTTCTAGTCGCGTTGATCGATGAGCTTTTTGTAATTTTTTTAGTATACGTGGGATCTCTTTATCTTTTTCAAGTCCCATTGAAAATAATTTTTGTTAAATTAGGAAAATTTTTATATACATAGTATTATTAGTTGCTATGGTAATACCAAATAACAATAGAATGAAAAATATCTCGAGGCCCAAAGACTTGCTTCTTGTAAGTATAGGTAATTATTGTCAAGTTTCTATAGTTACTTGATATTAGTACTTTGTTATACACCTGTAAAAGGTTTGTAAAATATTGTATTTAAATCGGGGGAAAATCGTTAAAGTATACGATTTCTAGACAAATATTTCTTCAAATGTCCCTAAAATCATAAAATATATAATATTAATGATTTCAAACTTTTGCGTGAAGTTTCATCAAGATCGGAGTAGCCGTTTGCCCTGCCGCGGGCCAAATATCACGAAAATACCGAATTAATAATCGAAAAAATCGTAAAAGTACAATATTCATGAGAAATATTTCTTTGGCTGTACCCAAAAACGTGGCAGGGTTAAGTTAAGAAATTCGAAGGTTTCCTCCAATTGCCATCAAGATCGCATATTATGCCGATTGCACGGTAGAAGCGCAAACAAACAGAAAAAGAGCTAATTTTTTGGGTGGTCTGTGAAATTAGAGTCTTTGCTTCACTCGTCCAATAGGCCTATATCTGTATCAATACATTATCTGGATAAAAAAACAAAACACGGCACCAAGCGTATCCCCTGACAACAATTATTAAAAATGCTAAACCGCGAATAATTCACCCCCACCTAAATCTTAGCATTATGCGTAACAACAACCGCTAGAAACCTAGAGAGTTGATACCAACCCGCCTAAAATCTTAAAATAATGATATATATTGGCTAATATTTATTAAAATATATAATATAATATTTATTTGTATTAACTTTTGTTATTGTGAAGATATTTCCACAAAAGTCTGACCCAAGTGGGTAATTTACCCATACGTTGGCATGCGCCAACGCAGCTAGGCGGCAATCCTAGAAAGAACACTGTATTATTTAAATTTTAAACAATATATAGAATAATTTTTTTAATGAAATCTCAAGATAACCACGTTGTTAACAACATATTAAAGTAGGTATTTATAATGTACATTAAAAAAAAATATTCTGTGAATTTATACCTCTGGTACAGTCAGGGTCATAGGGTAAGGGAACTAGTTCTGGATCGGGGTTGAGTTGTGGGTCAAAATCTTTGGGCTTGTGTAAGTTCTACATGTAATGTACTAGTTGCACTGTCAGTATATTTTTCTGATGAATTGATCCAAGGAGCATTGGAATTGCACACTGTCATCACCAGGTTGAGTCATTTGTCAACTTAAGTAGAAATAGTCAACAATGCTATCAAAATGGTTGCCGTTTGCAACAGACGCAATTGATATACACATGCATTTATCATTGTAATATTTCATCAGTTATTAGCACAGCTTTCAAACTTTGTCAGAATTTTTATTATTAGTTTTGCTAAAAATTGACTATAATACCTAGGTTTACTGTACAACTACTCAAAGCACCCTTGCGGGTGTCTACAAATAAGAGGTTTTTTGTCCGTTTTTTTAGATCGTAACACCATGTTAAATGAATAGGACATATGCAGCAAGCCTAATAGTGTTTAAAAACCAAGTTAAAAGTAATTTAGGCACACTTATTTTTAGAGCTTGTCTAAATGCAAATTTAAAAAAAAAAAAAGGATGGTTTGGTCTAGCCTAATTTTTTTAATATTTTTTTCAAAATTTTGAATTTGATATAAATTTGTGTTTAGAATATTTGGCTTATAAAATTTATACTCAGGTGTTAGCTCTTGTCTTTGTCTTTAAATTTTGTATTGAAAAAAAAATTGTGGTTAGCATAATTGCTGCAAATAATTCACAATTACAATTTTGATCCACAACTAATCCGGGGACTGATTGTGGATCAATGCTGATACCGGGCGTCCAGAATCAAATTTGTCAGGTGCGGCTGCATCACTACTTATGAAACTATCAATGAACCCCTGATATCAATTTGAAAAGTTTTAGGCTGATGATCCACAACTGATACCCAGGTATCAGTTCTGGATCAAAGCACTACTTTTTTAAATGGCTCATTTTAGTACCTTCGTAAACTTTTTAAAATTTTTTTCTTTTGCAAACATTGTCGACAAGTTAATCAATAAGAATATAGTATGTGGGAGTAACAAAAAAAAAATCCTGATACTCAAAATTGTAATATTGCTTAACCCGATCCAGAACTAGTTCCCTTACCCTATATAAATCAAGAGGTCTGAAAGATACCTCTTTCACACGACATCTTCGTGGTCAACTCTTGGTGCCATTTATTTATATTGCCCTGTGAACTACATTATCGATCGATGGAAGTTCCCTAGACTATTTGATGTTATTAATATTATTTAGGAGGCTTTGAAAGACTCTTGGTCAACAAAATAGTCAATATCTAGAAGGCAGTCAGAAGAAAAATACAATTTTCTCAAAACAAAAGCATAAAACAAACTTTGGTGGTTTGCAAATAAGACTTGACAGCTAAGATAGAATTATTCAAAATTAACTAGAAACTAAGGCAAATATAAGAACTAAGGAATAGTCTTAATGCTATGCCTAGGCCAAGGTATCGATATATAATGCTCTCTTTACGTTCCATGTTATATTTCTTCTAGGCTTGATAGTTTCTCTGGTGAATAGAGAATTTTCCTTTGACATTATCAGCCATGTTTCTTATTTATGTCGACAATGCAGTCACAGGGCGATATAATAATGACACCAAGAGTTGACCACGAGATGTCGGTGAAATAGGTATCTTTCAGACCTCTTGATTTATATATGACCCTGACTGTCCCCAATCGAAAGACTACAAAGTAAAAAATAATTATTTTGATGTACATATTGTATTTAACACATATAAAATGCATTGAATATAAAGTTTATATTGTACATACACACTGACAATTTTATTGTGAAGAAATAAAACTAATTGCAGCCAAATCGGACAAACAGATTGTTAGATACATGCCGTTTCTTCTTCCGATGCGCGTGCATAAAACAACGGCCATCTTTAAAGCGTCGCGACGCCAAAACGCTGAATCTAGATCATTAGCAACATTGAACTATTCTTCCTTGGGGTTTTGTGAATTGAATGACATATGTTGCTACTTGCCCGCTTTCCGGAGAGTGGTTTTCACTCTAAATGAAGGACTATATGTCTGGCAATGGATTTTTAAGGCTTAATTATTGCAACCAATTGCGGATATAAATATAAATGTACTTTAATAACATCCATGCAAAATTTGGTAATTACCAACCGTTTAACAGCAGAAATCATGAACACCTGAGTGCGCGCATTTGAGTTGGGCCAAGCTCGGCTCTTAACTCTTTAACGTATTTCCTTTGTTGTATAATATAATTATAGTTTTCCAATATGTTATGTTTTATAAATGTTTACATAAACTTAGAAAAAGGTAGGGTAGTGTTGTTTTTATAATAATACAAACTTTTACAAACATGTATAGGCTACAAATACTATCGAAGTTTTGAAATAACAGGGCAAAAACATGATTTCATCAACCTCATAGCCAAATATAAATTTAAAGCTACATACATGTGTCATACATCAAATTAAAGCTTGCAGCTTATTCTTTCAGAATCGCCAAAGTTCAATGGAATGGCATTTATATATTTTATAATATGACACAAGAAGTGCAATGATGTTCTGTTAAATTTTTTTTCTACATTTTACAATAGCATTGAAAGCCAAGGAAGTGATTAAAGAAAATTAGATTGCTGCAAAATGCATTCTAATTTGGTTCTACATATATGCACAAACTTATTACCAGCATACTATATATCCCATCATATGCTATTAAAATATGGCAGGTCTGTATCTTTTTTGAAAATTGGATTGGTACGTCTGTTACTAAAAGTTCCTAAAGTTCTTGTTCTGAGTGACTCAACAGTTCAATAACTTCAAAAATTTGTTTTATAAGTTAAGTTATGGATGCGAATTTGAAGTAATTTTTTCAATTGTCTAACTTTATGATTAGTTGATAAATTGTGGTAACAGACTACTTGAACGGTAACAGACGTACCATGGTACGTCTGTTACCACTGTTATTTCTCATATCGGATATTATTGTTTAAATTCTTTGTCCATAAAGTTTGTAAAAATACCACTGGAGTGATAGGTCGAAAGTTTTCTTGTAAAAATTGCTTCCATCAGCATGTTTTAGGTAGACCTACAGTGTATGGTACATTATTAATTATTTCAAATTTTCTAATTAAAGGGTAGGTATCCCAATATCAAAGATTATTCCACTGGAATTGAAGTGAAGTTGTCAAGATGTTGCACTAGAAGAATCTTAACACCTGGTAGATATTTAAATATCAGTGATGCACCAATAAGTAGATTTGTGCCTTTGTAACTGTCAAATTATCAGAAAATAACTTGTACGGTGGTACCTACACAACTGTTGGTAGCCAAAATTTTACAGATTATTTGGAAGCTAGAGTTGAGGTGAATTACATTTACTTGAGAATCATATACCATAATCATAGTAGGCCTACATATTTACAGTTGAGGAGCCAGTTTCATACACGGATATTGACACCATTGTAGAAATTCTCCCCCTCCCGTGATGGATAACAAAGTCATTGCTGTACTGCTTTAGAAATTCAATTTTACTGAATGATGGTAACAAAGTTTGATGTTTCATATCTAGGGATGTTAACTGATCAACGTAATGGAGCAGAATAAATTTATGTTATGGTTTGACTAGGTAGCAAAGGAAATAGGCCTATATTAAAAAATGCAATTGTTATTCCTACAAGGTACGTCTGTGACCGCCTATTTCTTTAGATTAGACAATATTCCTTATAAATTCATATGAATGAGTGATTAGTATAAGTATGAGGTAGTCCTCTATCTTGTACCTATTTTGTATTCATGAGAAAGTTTGTTCTGTTGTATTCATTCAGCAATCACATACATTTACCAATTTCTAACGTAGGCCTACCGGTAATGTCTAACAGTTGTCAAAAAAAGAATATCTGGATGTAACTGGCCAACAATGAACAGAGAAATTATATTTGAAGATTTGATTAACTGTAACCACAAAAAGAAGCATGATCTATGATATTTAGTATAAAATACCAGTTTTAATTCAGACAAGGTACGTCTGTTACCATACTTGGTACGTCTGTTACCAGCCTACTTCTTGCATAGTAGTGCACATACTTAAAAATACACATGAAGTGACTTGTGAATCTGATTAAGTACTATCTTGTAGCTATTTTGTATGAGAAGGTTTTTATTTTGCATGCAATATCACAGAGTTTTAATCATTTCTAACATACTGTAAAAACACGCGTCCATTAAAGTACTGTCTGTTACCGCTTGTTGCGAGCCCTGTCACGACAAAAGTTGATATCGTAGGCCTACAGTAAAAAAGTTTATACCATAGAAAGCTCATCTTATTTCCTATTCATCCACATACTTACAATGTCTTTTTAATGAATGGATAACATATAATTGGTTTGTTAATACAAAAATGTTGTCCGAAGGTACGTCTGTTACCCCTGTTTTGTCCCAACAGTGACAAGGACCAAACATTTCCCGTATTCAAATCTAGACAAGAAAAAGATTAGGCTACACATCAGCAATTTTATTTTTAAATAAACCCCTTCAATCCAATTGATTGATCATATTTCAAGCTTGTGTAATCACATCACAATCTTTGAACAACATCCGCGACATGTAACATCCGTGACACGTAACATCCGTGACATGTAACATCCGTGACACTATTTCTCAGAAATGTTCAAAGCTATGAACACTTAAAACATAGCCAGCGGTTTAGCCGAGCTCGTTTAACCGGTTCCCACTCGAACACCGAAGTTAAGCAGAATCGGGCGTGGTCATGGTAGAGTGTGTGACCGCTCTACCCTGAAACTCACGTATACCGCTGGTAAGAGCAGACGGAGGGTTCGAAAGCTAGTGTAACGGCTTCGTTCTCCTTGACGTCTGCTCGCAGTCCGGGTTAGTGGAGGAACCTATATGACTGTCAAGTTACACCGTCCTGTCGGATGGACGTTTTTAAAAGCCGTTGGTCCCCTTGGTACTTTTCGAAAGGAGTAGGCTACGTGCCGGTACCGGGTTTCCCCTCCTCCCTTCTGTTCATACTTCATCCTCATCTATCACCACTCATCGTCTCGATTAGCCAAAGTGCATAAATATGAGACGTTAAGCAATATTCAATCAATCAATCAATCAACTTAAAACAGGCATATTAAAGGTAGCCTCCAAGTACATGTCACATCACCAACTTGTAGCAAATATAAGAACTATTATGACACCAAAAACAACTTATTTGCTTTATTGTCACGGATGTTACATCACAACATGATTACATATATTCATTAATAAATGGTGTGATATAGGCCTAATTACATAAAGACTTGAAATTCACAGTTTAGATTCTCCACACATAACCTTAACTTATGATACTGCTTAAAATGGAGGTACCAGCTTATTCTTTAGAATACCAGGCTGCCAACTTTTTGTAAAAAAAATCACCTTCCACTTACACCAACAAAAGCTATAATTTCAATGGCAATACAGACTAATATTTATTTTACAAAAAAAAACTACTTTTGGTTTCATAAAATTACATGCATCATCTTTCTAATGGTAAAAACATCTTTTTTTAAATTTAATTTTTTTGATTTTTTGTACTTTTCCCCTTTTGAGCCGGAGTGGCTGCTTTCTCTTTCAAAATGCACGAAAAAAAATCCCAAAGTTGGACAATTTTGAAAATTTTACAGTGTAATTTTAAGAAATAAAAAATCACCTTCCCTTGGTTTGATTTCCGCTAACCAAGGCACATTAATGTATAGGAATGATGAAGGAATTTTAATAAATTATTTTGAGAACCTTGGTTCGAACCCCGGATCAGTAGATGCCTTCGAATACGATTCTGGACACTTTTTTACTGTTTGATTGTTCCTTTAAAATCGTAAAAAGCATAGTGCAAATTTTTTCTAAATTTCTCAGATGGTTTAAGGACCTAGATCGAACCTTTACGATATCGTGATACCAAACATGACCCATTTTGTAGCATTTGTATACTCGTTTGGACCGACCAAAATAGTCGTGCGTGTCCGTTTTTGGCTTCAAAAAATCATATTTTTGTTTTCTCACGGTTGCCGCGCCCAAGTAGGCTTTTCACCCGAACGCCGACGTACGGCGCGTTCGGAATCTTTCCGGGTAGGCCTACAAGCACCGTTAGGCTTTTAGGACCGTTACAATACTTTGGCAGGGCGACGATGAACATTTTTAAATGCGCGTAATTTTGAAAAA